>SNQJ01S0044695.1:15262-39349 GCA_010110895.2 Picea sitchensis | reverse complement strand
GATAATCATTAGGATTCAAGTTCTCAGAGTGAGTTCGTGTTTTCTTATAAGGATAGCATTCAGATAGAGATTAGAGCCTTACCCACACATACAGTGTAGCAGCTCAAAGTTTACCAACCCTGGTTTGACAATTTAGTGTTTCAGGTCATTTAAATCTTCAATTTAGCAACCTGACAGTTGTAACCAAATGGATCCTTCTTTGGCTAACTCGGGAAGGTTGGTTTGAATTTGGAACTTAGTTCCGATCACCTTCTTTAAGAAGTAAACATGAAAAACATGATGTAGCTTCGAATGACTGGGCAAAGCTAACTGATAGGACACCTGTCCCACACGCTTGAGAACTATATAAGGACCATAAAATTTAGGTGCTAGCTTCTGACAATGCTCGGCCTTGAGGGAATTTTTCTTGTAAGGTTGCAGGCGAAGAAACACCTGATCCACTTCTTCAAATTGACGTTCAGAGTGACCTTGATCTACTTCATGTGATTCTATGCCATGACCAAATTCTCTTTGAGGGTACGGAGAATAGCCTCTCAAACTATAAGTGTTTGGTCAAACGCCTGGACCTTTCAGACACCACGTAAGTATGAGAGAACTAACGGTGGCTTCTGTCCATATACCTCTTCAAAAGGAGTCATGCGTGTAGTTGTATGGTATGAAGTGTTGTACCACCATTCAGCTAGGGGTAACCATTGAGCCCACTAATTTTTCTTTTCCGAGGAAAAAAACCTCAAATATGTTTCCAAACACTTGTTGACAACTTTTGTTTAACCATCAGTCTGGGGATGATAAGTTGTACTAAGATGCAATTGGTTTCCTTGTAGCTTGAATGGTTCTTGCCAAAAATTGCTTGTGAAAGTGGGGTTGCGATCAGAAACAATAGAGTGTGGCATGCCATGGAGCTTGAAGACCTGATCCATGAAAAATTGAGTCACCGTGGATGCTGTAAACAGGTGTTGAAGAGCACATAAATGAGCGTACTTGGAAAGGCGATCAACAACCACTAATTTATTTCCTGATTTGGGTAAGCCTGTAATAAAATCCATAGAGATATCCTTCCAAATAGCAGGTGGAATCGAGAGCGGTTCTAGTGTGCCCAGAGATTTTACTATTTCTCCCTTGTTGCATTGAAACACATCACATTCGGCAACAAAATTACGAATGTTGTATTTCATACCATCCCATAAAAAAGAACGTTTGACCCTATCATAGGTTTTGGTGAACCCGGAGTGCCCCGTTGTCCGTGTAGCATGAAGCTTTGAAAGTACCGTGGATTTAAGCTTTGATTGTTTACTTAAATACAAACAACCTTTGTATTGAAGCTCATCATGGAGCCAAGAGTACCCTGGGGGAGTTGGACCACTGGACTGCAATTGTTGGATCAGTTGCAAACTTTTGGGATCTTGTAGCCATTCCTGGCGAACATCTTGGAGCCAATTTGGTACAATGAAGGAAAGAGAAAAAATGGATCCTTCATCTTCATATTTGCAGGAAAGTGCATCCGCAATCACATTTTCTTTTCCTTTCTTGTAAACGATCTCATAATCATAGCCAAATAGCTTAGTTACCCATTTTTTTTGATCCTGGGAGGAAATGCGTTGTTCCAAAAAATGCTTGAGGCTTTGAGGGTCTGTCTTAATTTGGAATCGTTTCCCCAATAGATAAGGGCACCAAAAATCAACGGCATGTAGAATAGCCAACATTTCCTTTTCATAGATAGATTTTCCCAGATTTCTTTAAGATAGTTGTTTGTTGGTAAAGGCCAAAGGTCGACCCTCTTGAATAAGGACAACACCAATTCCTCTCCCTGAAGCATCACATTCCAAGACAAAGGTCTTTGTGAAATCAGGAAGGGCCAGGACTGGAGTGGTGCACATGGCCATATTCAAGGTTTGAAAAGCTTGAGCAGCAGTTGGAGTCCAAGTGAAAGAGTTATTTTTTAGGAGAGCAATGAGAGGTGTTGCAATCTTTCCGTAATTATTAAAAAACTTGTGATAATAACCTGTTAAGCCCAGAAATCCACGCAACATTTTGAGAGTCTTTGGGTGAGGCTAGTCTTGCATAGCTTCAATTTTTTTAGGATCCACCCTCACGTCATTCTTTCCAACCAGATGACCCAAGTACTCTACTTCTGAGGCGCCAAAAGAACATTTAGACTGTTTCAGGAAAAGTTGGTGCTAAGAGAGTAGATGGAGAACTCGATCCACATGAGCAAGATGTTTTTTCCAAGTCTTGCTATAGATGAGGATATCATCAAAGAAAACTAAGACAAAATGACAGAGAAAAGGACGAAAGACATGATTCATGAGGCTTTGGAAGATGGAGGGGGCATTACACAAGCCAAAGGGCATGACCAAAAACTCATAGTCACCCTCATGAGTTCTAAAGGTAGTCTTGGGAATGTCTACCTCTTTCATATGTATCTAGTAGTAGCCCAAACGAAGATCAAGTTTAGTAAAGAATTGGGTTCCACTCAGTTCATCCAGGAGGTCATCAATTACAGGAATGGGAAATTTGTCTTTAATGGTAAGTTTGTTGAGGGCACGAAAGTCAGGACACATTAGCCAAGAACCTTCTTTCTTTAGGACCATGACCAAAGGAGAAGAGTAGGGGCTCCAACTAGGGTGGATAATGCCTGCATTAAGGAGTTCCTAGACCATTTTCTCAATTTCATTTTTTTGGGAAAAGGGGTGATGATACGAACGAATATTGGGAGAAAGGCTTACGGGTACAAGGGGAATGGAATGATCATGAACACCACGTGAAGGAGGGATTCCCTGGGGAGTGGAAAATACCATTTGATGTTTAGAAAGGATGGCTTGGAGGTCTTATAGCACCAAGGGT
Organism: Picea sitchensis; assembly: GCA_010110895.2. Taxonomy (NCBI): domain Eukaryota; kingdom Viridiplantae; phylum Streptophyta; class Pinopsida; order Pinales; family Pinaceae; genus Picea; species Picea sitchensis. The sequence goes on along the minus strand of SNQJ01S0044695.1, from coordinate 36,505 downwards.
GTTTTTGTTGCTTGGATGGCATGGAGTTGAGCAATAACACTAGAATGACCCTTTTTTAGCAGCTTTTCCATGCGATGGGAACTAATGATCTCAAATGAACTGGTGATGACTCCTTGGAACTTATATTGGTGGCCCTCCTAGTCAAATTGCATGGTTAATTCCTGAAAATCCATGAGAATGGGACCCAAAGTCCTTAGCCAGTCTGCACCCAACACAATGTCACACTCGCCCATTTCTATAGCAAACAGATGATATTTCAGGTGGTAGTCACCAATTTGGAGATGCACATTTTCACAACGCCCTCCACATTTCATGGAGCCACCATTGGCAATCATGATTTGGAAATTATTGACGGCACGGATGTAGCAATGAGTTTCTTGGGCAATGCGGCAATGAATAAAATTATGGGTGCTTCCACTATCAACCATAATAATGACCTTCCGATGCTTGATGTAACCGATTAGCTTGAGGGTTTGGGGAGCGGAGAAGCCAGTGAAAGCATTGAGGGAAATGACCGGTTCTACTTCGAGAGGGTATGAGGGAGGGGTTATGTCAGGGGTTTCAGGTGACTCTGACACAAGGGGAGTTTCAATATCTTCTTCTGAAATATCCTCAGAGATGGCCATAAACAATTATAACAATTATAACAAAGGCCTTTGAGTTGGCATTCATCCATTTCAGCCTTGGTCATTTTTTGGATCTTGAGTGGAGAGGAGGGAGTAGTGGGATTTACTGGTTTAGGGCGAGGGATAAAGGAGGGTTTCTGATTTTGAGAAGATACAACTTGTTGTGCTTCTTTTTCTCTTTTAGTATCCTCCACCCAACTCTAAGGCCGAGCCATGAGGATATGGGCCTGAATCTCATCCTTGAGGCCACTGATAAAACATTCTTAGAAAAAGGCATCAGACATGCCCTCTGTCCGAAAATTCAGGCGCTCAAAGGCAGCTATAAAGTCTTCCACTCTACCTGATTGTTTCAAATTTGTCAAATGGCCCAAATGGTTGGTGTCAGTGTCAAAGCATTCATAAAGCTCTGCCACAAAGTGTGTCCAAGCAATATACCCTTGACGAGAAGTTTTTCTCCATTTCCACCATTGCCAACGTTCTTGATCTTCATGGAGAACACCATACCGGAGTTTGGCCAAGTCATCTGTAATGTCGTATAAAGAGAAATAATGTTCCATTTGGGTTACCCAACCAGTGGGGTTCGAGCCATCAAATTTGGTCACATCCACCCACGGAAGGCATAGGTCACATTGAAAGTGATGGTTCTGAAAGTTATGGGAATGAGAGGAATGGTCACCTTCAGTATGTGGAGGTGACGAAGAGGAAGGGTTATATGTAGGGATATGCATTTTGTTACAAAGTGCMGAAAAGATAGATTCAAGATGGGTGGTGAGGTCTTGTTTGATTTCCTCCATTGAGGATTGCATGGTTGTATTGATGGCGGCAACATTGGCACTGAGTTTTTTCACTTCTTGTTGGGTCTCGATGAGACCAKATTGCAAGGTGTTGAAGCGAGCTTCCAAGTCTTGGCTATGGGTATGGGCCATGAGGATGGGGAAACTAAAAAGGGGCGGGTAGGGTCAAATTTTTTTCCAAAAAATGATATGGATGAATGTGATAAGGGTGAAGAGATGGATCCAATGGAATAGATCTCAATTTGTTTTTTCTTTACAGCTGCGGAGTTATACTCTGGTATGAAGAATACTGTAGAGAGGAAATGCCCAAATTCTTAACCAGAAAGAAATTTGTATTTACTTGGCAACCTGAACATAGTTGCGTGGCAATATATCTTATCTATTTTAATTTGTTTATGTTTCTGTCCCCAAGGGTTAGGTATTCAAGGGTTCTACAAAAAAGGGTTTTCCCTATTCTATAGCTCTCTGATATACATGCGGGGTCCAACAGTAGTACTCGGCCCAATATCTCAGGGCACTAACTAAGGAGGATATACCGTACCCTTAGTCGTACTACCCGACTACCCAGGTACTAGAGAGTATCTTCCCGAGTGTTTTTCTCGGTGGCACTATAACAGTTAGGCAACCAATCGTTTTATCTAAAGAGGGCTTCAGGAAATCTAGGTCGATTCGTACATAGGTGTTGTCTGATGCGCTACCACTCAAATGGGTACCAACATGGGTTACAAGGGTGGCCAACAGATGTGCACTTAAGAACCACTTGTATTTCCTGCATGTATGAATCCCTCAACCACGGGTTTATGTGCGTAATGATAGATCTTTCTGGCTTAAAGACGTCGGAATACGTCTCCACCCAGAAAAAAAAATTACCCACAATTTTTTCCAAGGAAAGTGCTCTAATACCACTTGTAATATACCAGATATAAAAAGTATGCAGAACTGAAATAAAATGCTAGAAATGGCAGAATAACAAAAATATAACCAAAACAATCACCACAATAGCATTGAAATGATATAAGAACAACAACAAAAATAACACTTTGATTCTGAAAGCAATGTTCACAGGCCTCTTCGAGGGGGCAACCTCCAGTTGAGCAACGCTCTATTACAATATTATCCAAGCTAGGGTTCTCATACCCTCAACTCCTATTTATACTAAATATGTCTATCAAAAGAAGCATCTAGAGGAAGATCCTTCTAGAAGAGGAAGCTTCTATTAGGTCTTCTTACATTTGAATTATTCTATTTTATTGCAAGGCCTTATTAATATTGACCTTTATTACATCCAAATATATTGTTCTACCTATGTGCGGGTTAGGACCCTAACATTTTCTTGGTCCAAAAAAGGTTTAAACTTATACCAAATAGACATCCTTTTAAATCCATTTAACGAGCGTGAAAGAGTCAAGTTCACTTGACAATCTTTTCATTTTTTCGAGAGTCGGAAAAGAGTTGAACCAAAACTCGAGGGGAGTCCCATAGGTAACGGTCAGAATGCTTGTGAGTAAGAATATGGGATTCAAATGAAAAGTCATATCGAAACTATAAGGAACTCTCGGTCCTATGGAATAAATTCTGCATGGTCACCAAATGGCACAAAGGTCCTAACTAGGGCACCCATGTTTGATAAGCCTCTACCACTTAATAATGACACTTCTAGTAGCAGTAAGAAGGTTCTGTGTCACTAATAAATGGGTTCATACCTAGGGTGTCTGGATCACGGTCATAGGATGATGCAAGAATGAAAAAAAAATTGAAATCCTATCCTATATGCTGGTGAAAGAATATACATGCTGAAGGCATGAACGAGCGGTATGATGTTGGAAACCGCAAAAAATCCTAGAAAAAACCACCAAAAGCCAAGTCTTCCCACTGCACTATTAGTCCATAAGGTCAAAAAGTAGCACAAACTATAGGAAGTGAGTAAGAAAATTTCTACTAATAGTAAAAATAGACCATTTTACCATACCATTTTAGTTTTGTTTTCACCCACATAGTGCATTTTAGGCCATTTTTCCCACGATATTAAAGTGTCGATTGTGGGAGCTATGATAAACATAATCATCAACCGTCTGGACCAAGTAAGTGCCCATCCTCTCTACTTCAATTTCAATAGTTTAAATTTCAATTTTTGTCCCCATTTCAATTAATATAAATTAGAATGTTTCCACACCAGAGGTCTGAAGATGATATAAGGAAGATATGTTCATCTGCGAACGAATCTTCATGAAAAATGTCTTCATCTATCGAGGGAAGTCCAATATAAACTTGAAAAAAACTAGCGATTTCTTAGACTTCACTGAAGTGAAATCGAGATCAAATCCTTACAAAATAACAATCCACTTATTGTATTTCCCCCCTATGATATGCCTGGTGAGGATTTATTTAAATGGATTGATATCTGCAACTACGGTAGTTTTGCAAAGTAATATATAATGTCGTAATATTTCAACCGCATGTACGACGACCAAGGATAGTTTCTCTACTTGAGAGTATTTAAATTAAGGACTGACTAGGTTTCGGATAAGATAGTAGACAAATTTCTCATGAAGATCATCGTCCTCCTGAACTAGAACCATACCAACCGTCCCTTCAGACGCGGCGATATAAAGAAAATATTCTCTATTGTAGTCTAGAGGATTCAGCAGAGGTGTCGATACCAAATATTTCTTAAGAGCATCGAAGGATTCCTGGGCTCACTCATCCCATATAAACAGAGTATCCTTATTCAAAATACCAAGAAACCTTTAGTTAAATTGGCATAGCTTACTATGAATTGACACTGGAAATTAGCCTTCCCCTGTAAACCTTGAAGTTGTCTAATGTTGTGTGGGGGAGGCAATCAAATTATTGCCTCAACCTTCATAGGATCTACCATGATCCCATGCTCAAACACTAATAATCCTAAAATACAGCCAGACCTAATGCAAAATATGCACTTGTGAGGGTTCAATTGAATGCGATGTTAACAACATCTCTCAAATACTAATCGAAGGTGAGCAAAGTGATCTACTCTCTTGCGAGAGTGAGCAACAAGATCATCTAGGTAAGCTTTGAAAATATGCTTGAAATCGTGAAAATAAAAGGTCAAGGCACATTGGAAGGTTTCTCCGGCGTTTTTAGGCCGAAAGGCATTTTACAGTATGCAAAAGTACCCCAAGGACAAATAAATTTCGTCCTATGTTGATCCTCATGTTTGATTTGAATTTGATTATACCCTGAAAATCCATCCATAAAATAAAATACTTTGCTTCCTGCGTATTCGTCAAAAATCTGGTCAATGAAAGGAGTTGGTAATTATATTTAGGAAAAGCCTTATTCAGGTCTCGAAAATACATACATATGTGAATGGTTCCTTTATTTTTATTTACAGGAACAAGGTTGGACACCCATTCAGTCAAGGGAATCGTGTAGATCCAACCAACATTAAGTAGCTTCTCTACCTCTACCTTAACAACAAGGTCCTTCCTAGGATTAACAACTCTAATATGTTGTCTAACAGGATTAGTATTCGGATAGGTTTTAATCTCATGTTTGACAATGTTGGGGTCGATCCCTAGAATCTCTTCATATGACCAAGAGAATACATCACAAAACTCTTTGAAGTGATCGGTGTAGATGTGAATTTCTTCAGGAGAACAATCCGCACTGATATATACGTTCTCAATTTTTCCAGGAATACGAGAGTTATCGATCATGATGGTAGGAGAAATATTCTCCATGTTTCCTTCAACATAAATACCATGCGTATCTAATGGAACCATGACGTGATCGACCATCTCACTCAAGGTATATCTAAAGTCATCCTATTCGATCTTAACAAGATCTGGGAGAAAATAAGATCGATGATGCATATCATCCCAAGGCCTATCAGGACCATACATGGCCTCTAGTATGGATTTATCCAAAGGTAAATTATCATTGAGGAAATTGTGCGAACGAGATGATTGAATGACCCATACAGGCTCTAGAAAAGGATCCATGTTGTCCATCCACGAGGAGGACGAATCTGGGTCAGCAATAGAATTGATCCAAATTATTTTTGGAACGAAATGAAAGCAGATATATTACAATGAAATACACACAAATATTGTCAGAAACAGATAAATACAACAATACATGATTTCTATTAATGAAAGAAATGTATAGAGACTGTAAAAATATAGAGTGAATGAACTCGCTAAAATGGTGGAAGCTTATCTCTGAGAAGAGATGTGATAGCTATGCTCATTCACAAGAAGATGAGTACAATGAGGCTCTGAAGGCATTTTTGCAATAAGAATGAATGCCAAAACCCTAGACATAAAAAAACCTAACCCTAGGAGATGAAGCACCAAAAGTCATGTGGGCCCCTTTGGGGTAAGTTAGTACATCTACTTTCCGGGGTCGTAACTTTTGCATACGATCTTCATTTTAGGCATGTGATATCTCGTTAGAAAGGTATTTTCGAGAACTACACATTATGCCATCAAAATTGGACTTTGTCAATATTTTGAATGTGTAAATCCGAAAAAACATTGTTTAGGGCCTCAAAACGGCCTTGGAAGTACAAAAATATGTACTGACATGAAAACTGCCAAAATAAGCCAGTTAGAATAGGTGGGAGGCCACCAATATCCACTTGGATGTTGTTTAGGGCTTCAAGATAGCCCTAGAAATGCATAACCCGCAATTACAAAGAGATGTCACCATTACGGAGAAACATGTTGAACTGAAAATTGTCAATATGAGCCAAGTGAAATTTGGAACAGGTGGGTGGCCACCAATATCCACCTAGATTAGTTCTCCCCCTTAGGAAGAAATGGTATCCATTGCATTGAGTTCTTAGGGAAGAGGGGAAATCATTTTCTAAATCTGAATCTTGGTGAGATGCTTCCCTTGTTGGAGAAGTTGCATTTCTTGGTCTGTGGAAGGATGTCATGAACTCGTTGTTGGCGGGGTTGAATTTGTTCCACCAACCTATTGTATCTTGGCTTGATGGGGCATTGTGTAGGCACCATCCTAGGTGAAGAAGAAATATCTTCTTTCCATTCTGCAATCTTCTTCCGTTGGATAGAAGGTGTTGAGGCTGCAGTGGTTGAAGTGGCCTTCTGTTAATCCGTTGAACATATTTTGAAGAGGCTAAACTTAGTAGTATGAGAGATTACCTTGCAGCACTATTTTGGTAGAAAAGTAGTCAAAACTACATCTAGTATCCTGTAGAGCTGACCCCCAAGAGTAATAATGAAACTACGAGGTTGAGACTCATAAACAACATGACGTTTCCACATATATGGTTGGCCCAAAACAACATCACGGACATCAAAAGGGGAAACATCACACACTACATCATCCTTCAAGGGCTAGATTCCATAGGATAGGTGACACTACTGGCTAACATGGATATTGCGTCCCTAGCGAAGCCACTCGCTATTGTAAGGTTGCAGGTGTGGTGTTGTCGACAACCCAAACTATTTGATGACCTCAACTAAGATGAGGTTCTTCTGGCTTCCACTGTCAACAATGAAATGAAAAGGGGTCCCTTTCACCCACATATGTCAATGGAAGAGGCGCTCCCCCTCTTTAGGATCTTTTGGTTCTTCTGGTTGAATTGTTGTGGTCACGACGGTAGAAATGGGGTTTGTGTTGATGATATGCCTTTTTTCATTATTTTCTGGATCATATTCTGAATCAGATTTCAACTCCTTGTCTTTGATCTCGTCCACCAATGACTGCTTTGAGCAACATTCATCAGTGTTGTGCCAAGGGATTTTGTGGAAGTCATACCACTTTCCATTGTCATTCTTCATATTTCCCTTGCCCTTCTTTTCCTATGTCTTGGACTGGTATTCAGGAGGTTTTTGGTTAGGGTCATCTTTATTATGCTTTGGTTGTTGCGGATTTGCATACCTGAACTCCCATTTGATTTGGTGCCTAAATTTCTTCTTGATTTTGACAACATATTGATAGGCATCTCCCAATGATGAGATGTTTAGGAAATCCATTTCGATTTAGATATACCTATGCAGAGCCCCACGGTATTTCAGAACCAGATGTTGCTCGGAGTCTTTGATACCCATCTTGGTGCGCAAGGTATGAAAAGTATTTGTGAACTCTGGCACCATTTGGCCCCTCTCTTGTCGCAATGTGGTCCATCTCATGTACTGGTCTTCACAGTTATCAATAGGGTAATATTGTTCGTTGACCACATCCACAAAAAAATACCAAGTGGGCCCGGTCCCATATATTCCATATTCCTCTGTGGAAATTTTCTCCTAGTAATTTTCCCACCAATGTTTGACATGGGGGAGAGCCTTGAGGAGTGCGAAGGTGATATTTTCCCTGTCGAAAAAAATGTGAACAGAGAAATAACCTTCTAGCATATTTAACCATTTTTCTAGGGCATTCGCATCTATCTCACCTTCAAATATGGGAATATGAAAACTAACTTGTACCTTTAAGGGAGAGGTTTCTCTAAAGTGGTCGCTTGATGTAGATGCACCTATTGTTATTGGTAGGCGTTGAAGGATGTGGGAAATATTCTCCATCATTTCGTCGCTCTGTCACGTGAGAGATTTCTCAAGCAACATGTTAATAGAATCTTCTACTTCACCGTTTTTCTTTTCTTGCTCCATGGAGGGTTTCTTGGGCGTGCGAGAGTGATTGTCCTCAAGAGAGACAAGCTTGAGACCCAACTTGCTATAATCGGACCTCGTTGGGGACATGCTCTGAAAAACAATCAAGAGCAACCTACTATGATACCACTGATCTGGATTATTTTCAAAACAAAATGAAAGAAGATATATTATGATGAAAAACACACAAATATTTCCAGAAACAAAGAAGTACAACAAGACATGATTTCTATTAATGAAAAAAATGTATAGAAACTGTAAAAATACAGAGTGAATGAATTTGCTAGAATGGTGGTAGGTTATCTCTGAGAAGAGATGTGATGGATATTCTCATTCGCAAGAAGATGAGTACAATAAGGCTCTAAAGGAATTTTTACAATAAACATGGATGCCAAAACCCTAGACATCCAAAAACCTAACCCTAGGAGATGAAGCGCCAAAATTCATGTGGGCCCTGTTGGGGTAAGTTAGTACATCAACTTCCTGGGGTCATAAATTTTGCATACGATCTTCGTTTTAGGCGTGTGATAGCCCATTGGAAAGGTATTTTTGTGAAATACACATTATGTTGTTAAAATCTGGCTTTGTTGCTAGTTTGACTGTGGAAATCCCAAAAAATGTTGTTTAGGGCCTCAAAATGGCCTCGAAAGTACATAAAGATGTATTGACATGAAAACTATTGAAATAAGCAAGTTGGAATAGGTGGGAGGCCACCAATATCCACCTGGATGTTGTGTAGGGATTCAAGACAGCCCCAGAAGTGCATAACCCATAATTAAAAATAGATGTCACCATTATAAAGAAACATGTTGAACTGAAAACTGTCAAGATGAGCCAAGTGGAATTTGGAACAGATGGGTGGCCACCAATATCCACCTGAATCAGTCATCCCCCCTTAGGAATAAATGGTCTCCATTGCGTTGATTTCTCGGGGAAGAGGGGAAAGCATTTGTTGAATCTGAATCTTGGTGAGCTTCTTGCATTATTGGAGAAGTTGCTCTGCTTGGTTTGTGGAAGGTTGTCATGAACATGTTGCTGGCGCAGTTGAATTTGTTCCACCAACCTGTTGTATCTTGGATTGATGGGGCATTGTGTAGGAACCATTGTAGGTGAAGAAGCAATATCTTCTTTCCCTTTTGCAATATGCTTCTACTGGATAGAAGGTGTTGAGGTTGCAGTGGTTGCAGTGGCCTTTTTTTCATCCTTTGAATAGATTGTGAAGAGGCTAAATTTAGCAGTACGAGATATTACCTTGCGACATTGTTTTGGTGGAACAATAGTCAGAACTACCTATGGTATTCTATAGAGATAACCTCCCAGAGTAATATTGACACTACGGGATCGAGAATCATAAACAACATGGTGTTTCCAAATATATCGTTGATCCAAAAAAACATCATATACATCAAGAGAGGAAGCATCACATACTAACTCATCATTGAAGGGATGGATGCCATAGGACAGGAGAAACTGTTGGTTGACATAGAGATCTTGTCCCTAGTGAAGCCACTCGATGTTGTAAGGCTCTGGGTGTGGTGTTGTCAACAACCCCAACTATTTGACGACCTTAGCTGAGACGAGGTTCTTCTGGCTTCCACTATCAACAATGAAATGAAGTGAGGTCTCTTTTGTTATGTTTTTATTGTTGTTATTAGATATATCCAAATTACATGAACATTCAATGCATTTCCAAAACAATACCATAAAGAGGATCACTGAAAGAAACACAATCACAAGATACACAACATTTTATCCTGGGAAACCCTCATGCAGGAGAAAACCCAACAAAAACTTCCTCAATAATATATTTCCAATATAATGCCAAGAATAAATTAAGATTGATCATGCTCCTCTCTTCTCCTTCCTCCTGCAACTACAACTTCCTTGAAGATATGCGCATTGGATGAGGGAGAGTGAGTGTGTATAAGTGAGGTACCATCCTCACATATAAATACTAGTTGAGGAGGCGCCAGGGTTATGTCTCTTCACTTGGTAGGGTCGACTTCTTCTAGAAGTGGTTAAAACCACTTTATAGACACTAGGGGATGACTTTAAAAATACCACCATATAAATATGGTTTGACCAATACAAAAAGGAGGATTTCATCTTATACAAGACCCAACATGATCAATCCATGACAAAAGGGGATTTGATCTATAAGATAATAACTCAAATATAATTATTATATTTTTCAAAGTTACAATATTTCAACACCTTTCACCCACATCTGTGAATGGAGGAGGTGCTCCCCCTCTTCAGGATATGCTGGTTCTTTTGGTCGAATTGTTGTGGTCACAAGGTTTACAGTGGGGTCTGCATCGATCATCTGCCTTTTTTCAATATTTTCTGGATCATATTCTGAATCAGGGTTCAGATCCTTGTCTTTGATATCGGCCACCAATCACTGTTTTGAGTGGCATTCATCAGTGTTGTGCTAGGGGATTTTGTGGAAGTCGCACCACTTTCTTGTGTCATTATTCATCTTTCCCTTACCCTTATTTTCCTGTGTCTTAGACTGGTTTTTAAGAGGCTTTTGGTTAGGGTCGTCTATATTATGCTTTGGTTGTTGTAGATTTTCATAATCGAACTCCCATTTGTTCTGGTCCCTAAATTTCTGCTCAATTTTGACAGCATATCGATAGGCATCTCCCAGTGATGATATGTTTAGGAAATCCATTTTGGTTTGGATGTACCTATGCATAACCCCACAATATTTCAGAACTAGATGTTGCTCAAAGTCTTTGATACCCATCTTGGAGAGAAAGTATGGAAATTATTTGTGAAATATGACACCATTTGGCCCCTCTCTTTTCATAGTGTGGTTCATCTCATGTACTGGTCTTCATAGTTATCAATAGGGTAATATTGTTCCTTGACCGCATCCACAAAAACATCCCAAGTGGGCTCGACCCCATATATTCCAAATTCCTCTGTGAAACTTTTCTCCCAGTAAGTTTCCCACCAATGTTTGACATGGGGGAGAGCCTTGAAGAGTGCGAAGGTGATATTTTCCATATAAAAAAAATGTGAACAAAGAAATAACCTTCTAGAATATTTAACCATTTTTCTAGGGCATCTGCATCTATATGACCTTCAATTATGGGAATATCAAAGTTAACTTGTACCTTGAAGGGAGAGGTTCCTCCAAAGTGGTCGCTTGATGAAGATGTGCCTGTTGCTATTGGTAGGCATTGAAGGATGTGAGAAAAATTCTCCATCATTTTGTCCCTCTATCGCGAGAGAGCTTGCTCAAGCAACAGGTTAATAGAATCTTTTTCTCCATCGTTTTTATTTTCTTCTGCCATGGAGGGTTTCTTGGGTGTGCGAGGGTGATTTTCCTAAAGAAAGACAAGCTCGAGACCCAACTTACTATACTCAAACCTCATTGGGGACATGCACTGAAAAATGATCAAGAGCAGCCTGCTTTGATACCACTGATCCAATTTATTTTTGGAATGAAATGAAAGAAGAGATATTTCAATGAAATACACACAAATATTTCCAGAAACAGAGAAACACAACAATACATGATTTCTATTAATGAAAAAAATGTACATAGACTATAAAAATACAGAGTGAATGAACTCGGTAGAATGGTGGCAGCTTATTTATGAGAAGAGAAGTGACAACTACGCTCATTCACAAGAAGATGAGTACAATGAGGCTTTAAAATACTTTTTACAATAAACATGAATGCCAAAACCCTAAACATCCAAAAACCTAACCCTAGGAGATGAAGTTCCAAAAGTCATGTGGGCCCCGTTGGGGTAAGTTAGTACATCAAATTTCTGGGGTCGTAAGTTTTTCATATGATCTCTGTTTTAGGTGTGTGATAGCCCATTGGAAAGGTATTTTCGAGAAATACACATTATTCCATCAAACTTCGACTTCATCAAAAAATTTAGTGTGGCAAGCCCAAAAATTGATGTTTAGGGCCTCAAAACATAACCAGAAGTACAAAAAGACACACTGACATGAAAAAATACAAAATAAGCCAGTTGGAATAGGTGGGAAGCACCAATATCCACCTGGATGTTGTGTAGGGCTTCAAGACAGCCCCGAAAGTGAAAACCCAACAATTACAAAGAGATGTCACCATTACAAAGAAACGTGTTGAATTGAAAATTGTCAAGATGAGCCAAGTGGAATTTGGAACAAGTGGGTGGCCACCAATATCCACCTGGATTGTTCCTCATGCCTTAGGAAGAAATGATATCCATTGCATTGAGTTCCCGGGGAAGAGGGGAAAGCATTTGTTGAATATGAATCTTGGTGTGTTGCTTTCCTTGCTGGACAAGTTGCATTGCTTGGTCTGTGGAAGGCTATCACAAACCTGTTGTTGGCGAGGTTGAATCAATTCCATCAACCAATTGAATTTTGCCTTGATGGGGCATTGTGTAGGCACCATCGTAGGTGAAGAAGTAATATCTTCTTTCCCTTATGCAATCTGCTTCTACTGGATAGAAGGTGTCGAGGCTGCAGTGGTTGCAATGGCCTTTTGTTCATCCTTTGAACATATTGTGAAGAGGATGAATTTAGCAGTATGATAGATTACCCTGCGACACTGTTTTGGTGGAAAAGTAGTCGGAACTACCTCTGGTATCCTTTAAAGCTGACCCCCAAAGTAATAATGAAACGACAGGGTCGATACTCATAAACAACATGACGTTTCCACATATATGGTTGGCCCAAAACAACATCACAAACATCAAGAGGGGAAACCTCACAAACTACCTCATCCTTGAAGGGTTGGATGCCATAAGACATGAAACATGTCTGGATGACACGAAGATCTCATCCCTGGCGAAGCCAGACGATGTTGTATGGCTACGAGTGTGGTATTGTCAATAACCCCAAATGTTTGACAAACTCAGCTAAGATGAGGTTCTTTTGGCTTCCACTATCAACAATGAAATGAAACGGGGTCCCTTTCACCCACATATGTGAATGGAAGAGGAGCTCCCCCTCTTCAGGATCCGTTGGTTATTCTAGTTGAATTGTTGCGGTCGTGACGATAGTAGTGGGGTCTGCGTCGATGATATACTTATTTTCATTATTTTCTAGATTATATTTCGAATCAAGGTTTGGATCCTTGTTTTTGATCTTGGCCACCAATGACTGTTTTGAGTGACATTCATTAGTGTTGTGCCAAGGGATTTTGTGGAAGTCGCACCATTTCCCAGTGCCATTATTCTTCTTTCCCTTACCCTTATTTTCATGAGTCTTGTACTGGTTTTCAGGAGGTTGTTGGTTAGGGCCATCTTTACTCCGTATATTCCATATTACTCCGTGGAACTTTTCTCCCAGTAAGTTTCCCACCAATGTTTGACATGGGGGAGAGCCTTGAAGAGTGTGAAGGTGACCATTTCCCTTTTGGAAAAATTGTGAACAAAGAAAAAACCTTCTAGCAGATTTAACCATTTTTCTAGGGCATCCGCATCTATCTGACCTTCAAATAAGGGAATATCAGAATTAACTTGTACCTTGTATGGAGAGGTTCCTCCAAAGTGGTCGCTTGATAAATATGCACATGTTGTTATCAGCAGGCGTTGAAGGATGTGGTAAAAATTCTCCATCATTTCGTCCCTCTATCATGCAAGAGCTTGCTCAAGGAACATGTTAATAGAATCTTCTACTCCACCATTTTTATTTTCTTCTTCCATGGAGGGTTTCTTGGGCGTACGAGAGCGATTTTCCTCAAGAGATACAAGCTCGAGACCCAACTTGATATACTCGGAGCTAGTTGGGTGTTAAGAACCAAATATCAAAATATCATAAAAAACCTCAGAATAAGTACTCAACGCCTTGACAAAGAAAGAATTTCAAATAATAAGCCTCTTCGAGGGGGAAACCTCCTTATACACCAAATAAATTTACAAATACCAGATGATTCCAATTGGAAAGGTCTCCTTGGTATATATAGGATACTAGGAGGTACAATTACAACTTATGAACCCAAACTGACATAAATAAAGTAACAATATTAATGTAATATACCCCAATTAAGGGGTAATGTTCCACTATTTAGGGATTAGCATGCCCCTCCGCTTCAGGAAAGTTTTTTCTGCAATGCTTGAGTAATTATGGATGCTTATGTATAAAAGACTCATCTTCCCAAGTGGAATATTTAGCAAATAGTTTCCTCCACTTAATGAGATACTATGAAATGGATCTATTCCTCAGCTAATGAATTCTTGTGTTAGTGATAGCTTCAGGCTCCAATATGATTTTTCCTTCCTCGTCAAGTTATGGAAATATAGTTTGAACTGGGATATTGTCACCTATAAACTTCTTTAAGCATGAAACATAGAAAACTGGGTGTACTCGTGAAGATGCACGCAACTCCAATTTGTATGCCATAGTACCAATATTTTGCAACACCTTATAAGGGCCATAGTACTTTGGTGATAATTTATTATCCTTCTTATCTTGATTGAGGGACATCTATTTTTATGGTTGTATTCTTAAAAATACCCAATCCCCTACTTCAAAAGTTCTTTCATTACGATGTTAATGTGCTTGTTGTTTCATGCGATTTTGTGCCATGGTCAGGTTTTCCTTTAAGAGTTGGATAACTTGTTGTTGATGCTCGATGTGATCTTCCACTACTCAAACCTTAGATTTTTATTTTAGAGAAGAAGTGATGGAAGGTGGGTGATATCCATAGAGTGCCATAAATGGTGTCATTTTTGTTGCAGTGTGAAAGGAAGTGTTATACCACCATTCTTCCAAGGGTAACCACTTGAACCATTGTGTTTAATTATTAGAGACAAAGAAACATAGGTATACTTCAAGACTTTTTTTCACTATCTCGGTTTGTCCATTATATTGAGGATGATAAGATGAGTTATGGGCCAATTGAGTACCCAAAAAAGAAAATAATTTTGTCCAAAAATGTCCATTGAAGATGGGATCTCTGTCACTTACAATAATATTTGGGATTTTTTGTAGCTTTTGAACTATCTCCATGAATGCGGTGGAAACTATATTGGATTTGAAAGGATGAGAGAGAGCACAAAAGTGTGCGTACTTGGTCAGTATATCAACAATCACCATGATGACATTGTTTTCTTCATACTTCAATAACCCTATGATGAAATCCATGGAAACCTCCTCCCAACTCTGACTTGGGATGTCTAATGGTTGTAAAAGACCCAGGGTATTAATTGTTTCCACCTTATTTTGTTGGAAAACTAAACATTCTACCAAAAACCTTTGAACATTAGTTTGAAGGCCATCCCAAAAAAATTCATTCTTAACCTCATGGTAGGTTTAAAAAAATCCTCAGTGCCCTCCTACTAGAGAGGTGTGCAATTCCAAGAGTACATTTTGTTTGAGTTGGGAGTTCTTACATAAATATAAACGATCTTTGTACCATAGTGAATCATTTTTCCATGTAAATGTATCTGATGCACTGGAATCTTGTTGCAACCTTTGAATGAGAGTGCACACGTTTTCTTCATTCTTCCATTCATCCCTTGATTCTATTATCCAATTGGGTTGGATGATCGAGATAGCATAGAGAAATGCCTCAACATCTTCATCCTTTCTTGAGAGTGCATCTACCACAACATTTTTCTTCCCTTTTTTTTAGATGATTTCAAAATCATAACCCAACATCTTGGTCACCCATTTTTGTTGTTCTTCTGAAGATAATCTTTGTTCCAAGAAGTATTTAAGGCTATCATGATCTGTTTTGACCTTGAAGTGCCTATATATTAGGTAAGGGTTCCATTGCTTCAATGCATGTAGTATTTCCATCATTTCCTTTTCATAAATGGGTTTGTGTAAGTTTTTTTCCTTGAGTGACCGACTTTCAAATGCAAGGGGCCTTCATTCTTACATTATAACAACACCAATTCCATTTCACGAGGCATCACATTCCACAATAAAGGTTTTTGTGAAGTCTGGTGTGGTAAAGACATGAGCTTTGCACATCGACTCTTTAAGTTGTTCAAAATATTAAGTTTCCTTTGGAGTCCATGAAAATGCATCCTTCTTACTTAATTTTGTTAAAGGTGTTGATATTCTTCCATAGTTCCGAACAAACTTGCCATAGTAACCTGTCAAACCCAAAAATCCTCTAATATTATTCAATTTTTTGGGAATCGACTATTCCATCATGGCCTTAATCTCGTTACGGTATACCTTGACACCTTCATGAGATACAATATGACCCAAATACTCTACCTCCTTCACCCCAAAGAAAAATTTGGATGGTTTGGCATATAGTTGTTGCTCTTTTAGTAGTTGTAGCACCTTGTCAACACGTCGAACATGATCCTCCCAAGGCTTTCTATAGATTAGTATATCATCAAAAAACACTAACACAGATTTTCGAAGGAAGGGATTGAAAATGAAATTCATCAACCCTTGGAATGTGGAAGGTACATTCGTAAGGCCAAAAGGCTTGACAAAAAAATCATAATGGCCTTCATGAGTTTGGAATGTTGTTTTTGGGATATCTGCTTCCTTCATTCTAATATGAAAATATCGTGAACTAAGATCCAACTTTGTGAAGTATATTTCTCCATGTAGTTCATCTAACAATTCATCAATGTAGAGAATGGGAAACTTATCTTTAATAGTGATCTTGTTGATGTTGGATTACTGAGAGGGGGGGTGAATCAGTAATAGAGCAATTCAATCCTTTTTAACCACAATATGCAAGTGTTATATCAATGTAGCATTATCATCTAATAGTTTCAGAGTAAATACACAATGAACAAATGAACAATCATACACATACACAGTACACCAGTGTTTTTACATGGAAACCCAAAGCGAGAGAAAACCACAAAATGTTTTTTCTTATATGTCTTTAAGAATTACATTCATTAGAAGCACCAACTTCCTTTGTTTTCCAGCTGCAAATGGAAGGAGGCTCCAACCCCCTAATTTATCATTCTACAACCTGAGGGAAGATCCAACTGCCCAATTCTCTGGATACGATCAGAAGGAGGCTACGAACCCCTATGTTCTCCAGCTACAACCACCTGTCCTTGCCCTGTCCAACTGCCTTGATGTAGAAGTAGAATGATGGAACCCTTGCCACACTATCACTATGAGATATACTACTGTAAACCTGTACCAATCAACCTGCACCAAACAACCTGTACCAATAACCTGAACCATGCATCAACCATGCATCAACCTATACCTCAACCTGTAATCAACCTATACCATAAACAAGTGCATCAACCATGCACCAACCTATACCAAACAACCTGTAATCAACTTGTACCATAAACAAGTGCATCAACCATGCACCAACATGTACCTTAACCTGTACCATGAACAAGTGCACAACCATGCACCAAACATGTACAAATAACATGTCACAACAACCTATCCAAACAACCTATCACAACAACCTTTCTCATCAATATTATCAACCAAATCATATCTACTCACCAATATCAATCACCAAGACAACTCTCAAATATGTGCATCAACCAAGCATAACACAACAAATCATAATCATCACCAAGATCAATATGTGCTTCTAATAATATACTAATACAAGTATGCTACATTATCCATAAACCATGTGTCAATAATAATACTAACAAGTGCCTCCAACCATGTACCAAGTATGCACCAATCATGTATCAACTACTCATCAAGATGTACCAACATTATCAACCATACACCTCATGTATGTGCCAACTCATCAACTACTTGTCTCAACCATGTATCCGACATGTACCTCAACCAAAATCCCTCATCAATTTCATCATCCAAATCTGATTTATAACTCTGTAATAGACTTGGTGTATATGATCACATACCTACAAACCTTCCTTAACGTTAACACCAAGAGACTAGCATTTTCATCAAACTTTACTTTAGTCTCACATGACTAATTTTGGATTAGTCAACAACCCTAACTTGAAATAATCATAACTATGTACCTATAATGAATAAATATATAAAAATGGTACACAATGTTTTTCAGTGTCTTTTATGCAATTCCTCCATACTTCACTACTTGGAACCTCTCATAAAGGGATTTATAGCAAAAATGGCATACCTTGTTGAATTCTAGCTTATTCTAGAGAGTGAACTTGTAGAGCATGCCCTGCACGAAATATTTGTTGTATGGATCTGAAAATTGTACAAAAATTACTACAGACTGTACTCTAACCAACACATTTGGTCTTACTAAATTTGGATATGTTATGGAGAAGTTATGACGTTCTTACCCGAAACACCTATTTTAGACTAGTTTCAAGACTAGCCACAAACCCTATTTTCCACAGAGTGTAACTTCAAAATGCAATGACCGACAATATGAAATTTGTACCACAACTACTTGGATATGTTTTCTCAATGGCATCCCAATTTCACGGTCTGAATCATTCTAGAAAAAAATGTTATTGAGAAAATGGTGATATGACCTGTAAATAACATACCTTAGAAAGCATCATCAAAAGAATTTATCCTCCCTTGAATTTTAGCCTTATTTACTTCACCTTCCCTCTGAAATTCGGCTTAGATATCCTTTGGTTACCTCAGTCACCTGTAGATATTCAATATGCTCAAGTGTGATTGAAATGAGAGAACCTTGCCTCTTATTTATATTCTCCAAGTAGCTTCCTTAGAAGCATCTTCTAGGCCACTTTGTCCACATAACCACTTTGTCCACATAGTCATCTATGCCCAACTTTTCCCAATTTTCCACTTGTCCATGTATCCAATAGCCACTTGACCACTTAACCCATTTTCCTCATTTTATGGTTAACCTTCTTATAACCACTTTCCATAATTAGAAAGTTCTTCATTTACTTTATTATTTAAATAATCCTCCTTGACTTTGTCACTTCACTTTATTATTTAAATAATCCTCTTTGATTTTGTCTCTTCACTTTATTATTTAAATAATCATCTTTGACTTTGTCACTTCACTTTATTATTTAAATAATTCTCTTTGACTTTGTCACTTCACTTTATTATTTAAATAATCTTCTTTGACTTTGTCACTTCACTTTATTATTTAAATAATTTCTTCTTTGCAAGCACTTTGACTTCTTTGACCTTTTGGGGTTTCAAGCCAATCATACGAGGGTTCTTCAACTTCGTAAGGCCATAACTCTAAAACCGTGAGGAGTTATGTGATGTTCCACATACCACCGGAAATGGCATGAAATGTACTATCCTTCTAGAATATTCTTACCTGCAAATATCAAAACTCGTACCATTATACATCAAACAAACTTGGGTCCATTACCCAAACCTTTGTGCTACCAGACTTTCTTCAAGGGTTGACATCAATGAAAACCAACCCAATTAATCAACAATCTCCCCCTTTCGCATTGATGGAAACACTCTGATGCAATACTGAAATCATGTCACTCATGCTCCCCCTGGAACCATGCCTGCATATCTATGACCAATGCTCCCCCTGGAACCATGCCTCTATACTCTGCATCTGATAAATCTCTCCCCCTTTGTCATCAATGGAAATGGTATCTTTCCATTCGGAGATGCTCCCCCTAACTGACTCGTCTGATCTCCCAACCTAAACTTTCCTCTTTATGGTTCTTCCTCATGTACATCTAAGACATATAAGATAATCATTCAAAAGGATTCATTTTGGAATAGAGATAACTCCGAGTCTCTGGAAAAGATACTCAAGGGATTCTCGTGGAAGCGGTTTTGTAAAGATGTTTGTCACTTGTTCTTTTGTGCCCACATATTAAACTATGATGTTCTGAAATGGATGAATGCCAACTCAAAGGCCTTTGTTATAATGGATGATAGGTGCTAAGGTTATGTCTCTTCACCAAGCTGGGCCGACTTCTTCAACTAGTGGTTAAGAAAACTTTAATTAGCCCCAGGGGCTGACTTTACAAACAACACCATATAACTATGGTTTGACCAATCCGCTAAAGGGGATTTGGTCTTATACAAAGATCGGCATGATCAATCCACAAAAGGGGATTCAATCTATATAAAAATAACTCAATTATAGTTAGAATATTCTTCGCAGTTACAATATTTCAACACTATCAACTTGTGAATGCTTAATAAACTTAACTTAAAGTTTTCATTCACAAATCTGATTAATTTTCGATTAAGCTATATGGTTGGTTCTTTATATTATGATATGGGTTTGTTTAATACTTCAACAATAAAATAAATCCATGCTATTTCTCATAGAAAAGGATTATTTTTGTACCATTCAATCAATGGACATGTCTATTGCATTCACAAGTGGATGAAAGAAAACAGAACATCTATATGCAGAACAACTCAAGAATATTTCCAATTACTTGATATTTATTAGAACTACAATTACTCAACACAAGTTACGGTCTTTCACTTTGTACATAGACCAAAATGTTCCTATAACAATATTTATGCATTTCATTTAATTAACAAGTAAGAATAGTTCTCTTCTGGTAGTCCAAGATGTTCCTCCTTAGTCCAAGATGCACTTTAGTCCAAGATGTTCCTTCTTAGATCTCTTTTGGTAATCCAAGATGAACTTTAGTCCAACTAAATGATGAATACTCTAAATTTGTCACTGTATAGTACCTTGCATATATCCCCCACACTTTAGTTATGGCATATCCTCATACATGTCTGTCGTGGTCCTCAAAATTGTTTCAAAATGTCTTCGAAATTTGCCAAAATTTGTGAGAAACCTCATGCTTAGTTAAAATTTGTGACATAATTTTTTTTTTGTAGGAATTTAGTCTTAGTTTCAAATTGATGGATTTCCTTGTTATTTTGATCCTCCATGAGAAATAAAAGAACACAAACAACTCCATAATGTGCACCGTCCATTTGCCTTCAAAATTCTGATATTTATGGCTATTAGGAAAGAGTTGTTGCAAAATATTAGTGGAGTTTCCATTCTCAACACTCAATTTTAGCAATCCATATTTGTTGGGGGGCGAACATCCTCTCTTTGAATCTGATCCAGGTGCATATTGGTGGCCACTCACCTATTCAAAATTCTAACTGGCTCTTCTGGACATTTTTCAGTTCAACATGTTTCTTTGTAATGGGGATATTTCTTTGTAATTGTGGGTTCTGCACTTATAGGGTTGTCCTGAATCCCTACACATCATCTAGGTGGATATTGGTGGCTGCCCACCTATTCTAGCTGGATTATTTTGGAAATTTTCATGTCAGTACATCTTTTTGTACTTCCAGGGACATTTTGTGGCTCTAAACAATGTTTTCTTGGCTTTCCACAAT
>SNQJ01S0044694.1:39549-53602 GCA_010110895.2 Picea sitchensis | reverse complement strand
TGGGAGAGAAATTGGGATCATGATGATAGGGGGAGCATGAGTGTTGCCATCAATGACAAAGGGGGAGATTTTTGGAAGATTGGTTGTTGTCATTGATGTCAACCCTAGTCATTGGCTCTTGGACCCCACAATTGATCGAAGTAGATAGACATGAAAGAAATCAAACATGTAGATAAAACACTCATGTATGGATAGTATAATTAATGCCTCTTCCAGTGGTATGTGACACGTCATGTGGATCCTCACGATTGAGGAGAAATGAATTTTTGAAGATGACAATGTGAATTGAAGCAGAAACTACATGTCGGCCCTAATGTTAAAAGGAAGTGACATAAAGGGTATAAATGCATCTCATTATACATTCATTTTTTAACACACACAAGTTTTTTAATGAACAAGGAGATATAAGTCTAATTTCAGAGGAAATCTGAAGTAAAGAAGGTCGGATTTCAAGGGAGGATGAAGTCTTTTGGTGATGTGTTATAAGGTATGTTATTTACAGGTCATCTTACCATTTTCGCTATAATTTTTTTCTAGAATGATTTATATGGTGAAATTGATATGGTATTGATAAGACATATATAGGTACATGTGGTAAAAATTTCAGCTCTTTATTTTCTATAATTTTGGAGATACACTCTGTGGAAGATAGGGTTTTTGACTAGTCCCGAAGCTAGTCATAAACAGGTGTTCCGAGTAAAAAAATAAAAACTTATTCATAGAGAATCCAAATGAAGTGAGACCAATTTCATTGGAAATATTATGAGATTTAGTTTCCTGTGTGTGAATTTCAGAATCCTATGTTAAATATTGAGCGCGGGGAATTATGTACAAGTTCACTCTCCTGAATAAACCAGAATTGAATAGGGTTTACCATTTTCTCTATAACTCCTTTTTTTTTGGGAGGATTCAAGGAGTGAAACTTGGAAGAGTTTTAGAGAATACATTGAGTGATATTATCTATAGGATCAGAGTATTCCAAGAAGTGAAGAATTGCAGAAGTTGAAGAAGTCTCAGGAAGCATTATCAGGTTCTATGTGATGGTTGGTTGATGGTGATAATTTAATGTAAATTTTGATTATCTCTCATATATTCTTGGTCAAAAGAAAGGGGAAAGGATGGAGAGGTCAACCCTCTCTTGATATTGGAGGATTGTATCTTCCTTTTGGAGGTTTATCCCTCCCTTTATATTTGGAAGTTGTATGTACCTTTGGAAGTCATTACTTCCCTTGAACAATAACTATTGGTTATTTCTCATATATTGTGCATGGTGTATTGTGGTGTATTTGTGTAACTCTTCTACTATTGTTCATTTCTCATTGAATGTAATTGAATATATAATCTAGTTGAAGTACAAGTTAAAAAAAAAATTAAATTGTACTTGATACTGATTCACCCCCCTCTCAGCATCAACATATATGTCTTTTCCTAGGTTGCGAGACTAGAAGGGAAGTAAGTGGTGACTTCCAAGTTGATCTACAAGTTCAAGCATGTTGCAAATAAATAGCCTAGAGATGTACAAAGCCTCATTTGTGTCCAAAGGATTCTCCCAGCAAGAGGGAGAAAACTATGACGAGACACTTGCTCCAGTATATTGCTATCGACAAACAAATAGCAGATATGTTGACCAAGCCTCTCTTAGGGACAAGCTTGGAGTGGTCCAAATGGTTTTTTTCTTCAGTATTGAGAAGTGATGTGTTCCCAGGAAAGGCAAGTGATGAGATCCATAGTAGTGGGAGCTACTCCAATGCAGGTTGGTACTCCAACGCATGATGGTATGATACCCTAGCGCATGTTGGTACTCCAACGCAGGCTTGTATGCAACCCCAACGCAGGTTGGTACTCCAATGTAGGTTGGTATGCCACCCCAACACAGGTTGGTACTCCATCGTAGGTTGATATGCTACCCCAGTGCAGGTTGGTACTCCAACGCAGGCCGATATGCTACACCAACACAAGCTATTATGCTACCCCAATGTAGGTTGATACTTCAACGTAGGATGGTATTCTACCCCAACGCAAGTTGGTACTCCAAAGAAGACTGGTATGCTACCCCAACACATGTTGGTACTCCAATGTAGGCCGATATGCTACCCCAATGCAGGTTGGTACTCCAACTCAGGCTGGTATGCTACCCCAGTGGAGGTTGGTACTCCAACGTAGGCTGGTACACTACCCTAGCATAGATTGATACTCCAATGTAGCTTGGTATGCTACCCCAACACAGGTTGGTATGCTACTCCAACGCAGGCCGATATATTACCCCAATGAAAGTTAGTATGCTACTCCAATGAAGGTTGGTATGCTACTCTAGTGAAAGTGTAGAACTTCCTATGACATACAGATATGTGATTGACAACAAGACAATGACTGAGGTGTGCAGAAGCACATAAGCATTGATGATGATCGTTCCAAGAGGAATACCTTCCTCGTTAAGAGGGAGTGTTAAATTTTTGAGTCAGATTATGTGTGAGATGACACGTTACTAGTTATGTATGAACTAGATGTCGACCTGTAGTGTTGGAAATGATTCCCAGTTAGAGTGTCGATCAGTAGCATCAGAGGTTACTAGCTGGAGGGCCAATCAATAGTGTTGGAGGTGTTTTCCAGCTAGATGGCTAATGTGTGTCTATGATGATGATACTTGTTACATGATTTGTTTGATCATATGATAGCTTGTGTGACTATGGTGATGCTACCTATAGACTGATCTACAATACCATGTGAGTCTTTCCCATGCCATGTGGGATGGATGGATGTGTTTGAGACCACTACATGAAAAACATCTTAGTTAATACATCCCTAGCTAAGAGGGAGTGTTGATGTTTTGGTAGCTACAGAAGATATTAACCTCCACGTGTAACCTATGACTTAGAATCGAATATTCTAAAAGAAAGTGAACCATTAAACAAATGCGTGGAAATTCTAGAAGACAATCCAGCTTAGTAGAATAAATAATATTATAATATTATCTTCCATAAATACAAGTTGGCTCCACATGAAAAAGAAAAACAAAAAATATAATTACCAAAAAGTTAGGTTGGCCCAGCCAGAAAAGTCATTAGACATATTAATATAAATAAAGGACATTTTAGCTCACTTGTACACCCAGCCAATGCACAATTCTTGTGGAGAGTTACAGTTGCAACTGCAATTGTATATACAAGGAGGAATAAGGGTGCATGGTCATCTCTTGGTCTTGGTCTTTCTCTTGGTGATTTTCTTGGTGATATTCTTGCTAAGTATGGCACACGTTTGAGAGAGAGAGAGAGAGAGTAGTGCAGCTGTAGCTACTGCAATTGTGCATGGTACTTGTTCTGTGGATATGTAGACTCTCTCTCTTGTGCACTATCCTTGGAGAAGGAGCACTCATTTTGAGTTGTTGCTGCAGTTAGAAACTAGGGTTTATCTATTGGTTTTGGAGTAGACTTGCCAGAATTATTCTAAGTAAAGGTTAGTGTGCTCGGGGGTGGCATATGTGAATGCCTATGGTTGGGTGACAATGAAATGACATTCTCTATGGTTAAACGAGCATGCCAAAATTTCAACACTTTTGGGAAATTAGAGAGCAATGAATTGAGTTGTGATTATATATTATTTTGGATATATCACCTTGTTGCAGTCATTGTGCATAGCCCCACGTGTAGCTACCATTTTTTATTACACAACATTTATTTAATTGTTGATATGGATTGGTGGGAGAACATACAGAACATACCAAGAAGGAATGTTGGAAGGATTGGTGTGCAACACTATACCTATATATACACATTATACCTTCACCTGTGGTTTATGTGTGATTATTCATTAAACCCTATTAATCGACATTGACCATCGAGGACACATTTTTCAAACCCCACACATATTCAACTAAAAGATAAGATGTAGATGGACCCCACACATATTCATGTTCAAGGTAGATGGTGTCGAGATTAGGAATTGAAAAGATGCTTGGCATGACAGTGTTCACCGTATATCATGGACCATTAGACATGTATCCATTGAACAACACAAGATGTCCATGGACACCAGGACCACTAACTATAATTTGATACATAACCATTGAAAAGGACAAGATGCTCTAGCTGTGAGGAAACATTGGAACCATCAAAATTTAGGTTTCACATGTGCCCATCCACCTCACTCTACGAAATGTCTCCACTTGTATCTTAAACCAAAATAATGGGAGACGTTTCAAACTTTCCAAACTTTTAAATCAATATTTTTGTTATCTATTTTGATATTAAAATATTTATTAATAGAATACTTTGCATTCAAAATGTAAAATATTTATTAAATAATATTTCCTTCAAATTTTAAGTTCTTTGGTAATTGAATTTAAAAAAAATAAAAAATTAAATATATATATTTTATTTTATTTTTATTGATAGTTATTTTAAATGAAAATTAATAAAAGAAAAACAAAATTAATAGCAATGTATATTTTATATGATATAATAATCATATATATAATAGTGAAATATTAGGAGGTAGTTTTTTCTTGCAAGTATTTGTGTCTTAAATTTGATTACATTTACAAATAGAATTATTGTAGGGAGAAAGTGTAATACAAGACATGAAGGGGCTTCTATTTTAGGCAAAATTAATGCACACAAATTGAATCATGGAGTTGGAAATTGAGGAAGCTACTTTTTAGAACATTGGTACAAACAATAATTTTGTATAGTTATTATGTTAAGGGGTGTGGGCCTTCCAAATAAATCTTGGAAGAATGTTAAGAGTTCAGAAACAACTATTATTAGATGAACTAAGAGTAAAAACACAAACCCCTTACTCTATTATATTTGCAAAAATAGGGACATGTTAAGGAGAATCATTATGCCAAATATTGCAAGTGAAGATAAGGGTCAATACTGTGTCATGATGGAATGGATTAAAAAATGGGGATTCAAGAAGAAGATTCGTCAAATTAACCATTAGCTATTTGAAACCTAGTATAAAAGAAGAAAATAGAGAAGTTGTGTGATGTAGGGGTTTGGTAACCACAATATATCAAAATACTCAATGAAAAAAAAGTAGCATATAGAACAAAATAAATTCAATTATACAAAAAGGATTAACATATTCAATGTTAATTCAATCAATATGAATTCCTATATCAAGCAATATGAAAAAATGAGGGATTAATTTGGATACAAGGATCCTAGAATTTCTCAAAACCCCAAGGACAAATACTAAATCCTTAAAGAGCCAAAGATGATCTTCTTTTCTCTGTAATAGAACTTATATACAAAAAAGACAAGAAGTTCGATATATTTGGAATTTCAATCATTGGTGGTTTCATCATTTGGTCCAACTTCCTCCATTGTTCATATTTCATTGATGTGGCCAAATGGAAAATGTTCCTAGAGATGATGAACTCACATAGTTTGGGTTCCAAATCTTCCATTCTTCATAACTTCTTTTGTGCAGCCCCGGAATGCATGTTATTACCATGTGATTGATTGTGTTAACTAAATGTTGTCCTTATAGTCCAAGTATGCTCACGAAAATGCACATCAGTATGATTTCAAGATATTTTATTAAAATAAAGGAAATGAGGCTTAAGTACTCCATATCATCTACAAAATCCATATTCTAGAAGTTTCAACTTACCCTTCTTCTATGAGTCACTAATTTTCCAAGTTGGGAACTTGCACCAAATTTCCAGTTTTTAATTTAACTTCACAAAAATGAAAATATGGGCTCTAATTCAAGTCCAAATTGGATCATTTATCTTGGAGGACATTTGTCTTTCCATTTTCCACCTTCCTACAATTTCAAAATTTTCAAATGTAGGCTAAATCTTACTCTTGTGTAAAATTTCCCATAAATTTGTCTTCACTACACATAGACCCAAATGTCTATGAAGATTTATTAAAATGCATATTAGCCTTTTCAAAATAAATCATTTTGGAAAAAAAAATGTACTAGGATAGACTCAACCAAGTTCTTAACAAAACCCATGCCCTACGAGAGTTTTCCAAATGGCCACTAACTCACATATATAAGTCTACCAAAATGCCAACTTATTCAATTTCCATTAGTTTTCCAAATGCACATAATCAACACTAAAATGCACAATAAGGGTAGGATAATGACCCAAGTTAAATTATTTTTGGATATCTTCTTGGTTTCCGAAGAACAATCATTATTTTTATCAGGGTACAAACAATCGTGGGTGTGACTAATTCTTCTCCTCTACATTGGTATTTTCACAAAGTCCTATTATAGTGTTTTTCAGGGTCATAATTATTATTGTCGCTTCCCTCAAGCCTTGTTCTTATATGATTGCATTAAATTGATCACCCAAGGTCCTGGTTGAATGGAAAATGGTTGGAGTAGAGTCTTCTTCCATATTCACCTTCACTACTCCAAATCCTTCTACTTCCAACGATTGATCCCTCCAAGAGCCAAATACATTCTACTTGAACTTCCCAACCTCCTCCGAAGGCGCTGAAGTTTGTTTGTACATGAGATAAAAGGAAAGGGAAAATGTATATATACTGAACTTCCTAACCTCCTCTGATTATATATATGTTGTTGTGGAAAGATTTAGCAAAATGTGTGTTTTAGTAACAAAAGTTAGGAGCTTCTTCCGACATGTTTGGGTTCATTTTGGTTTTCTCACATCCATTGTATTTGATCAAGACTCATACTTTCTTGGGGAATTTAGGCCAACTTAATGGGGGTTAATGGAAACTATGCTTCAAAAGAGCATTGTTTTTCAGCCATAGATCGATGGACAAATGGAAGTGGTGAACAAGATAGTGATACACTTACTCTGAGGATATTGTAACAAGCATCCTAAGCTTTGGGATGAATAATTGTATTATGTACAACATGCTTAAAATCATGTCATACATTCTTCTACACAAAGGTCTCCTTTATAGACATGTTTTCAATATTTTTCTAAGTCTCCTCTGGAGTTTCACTCTTGGAAAAGATTCATTGGTGAATGGATGTAATGATGCAAACAAAGCCAAGAAGTATCACTTGATATTTGTGCAATTGTTTTGGGAAGTCCATATTTGTATGGAAAGAAAGTTATCTTCTATAGGGAAGAAAAAAAGTATTTCCTTACAAAGGATGGGATTCAATATATTGCAAGATCCCATCATGTGAAGACTAACTTGTTTCTTCTTACTACAAGACAAATTAAAAGTCTTGTAAATGAAAGAAAGAATTGTGTACTCATGATTGTAAAAGATAAGGATGATAATAAATACAAAGTTTTCAAAGGATGTGATCTTAAACATAAAGATGAATTAGTTAAGATTATTTATAACTATGTTGAAGTGTTTCCAGAACCACTAGGACTACCTCCAAGGAGAGAGATACAACATGAGATTCAACTATAGCAAGATGAACCTATTCCTAACATTGGCATGTATAGGTTATCGTTGCTTGAGAATGAAGAAATAAATAAGCAAATTCAGGAACTGCTCAAGAAAGGATTCATCTGACCAAGTACTTCTTCATGTGGATCACCCATTGTGTTGGTACCAAAGAAATACAATACATGGAGAATGTGTGGATTTTCGAGCATTGAACAAAATTATGGTGAAGAACCATTACCCTCTTCCTCGCATTGATGATTTGTTGGATCAATTGAAAAATCCAACTTATTTCAATAAGTTAGACTTAAGAAGTGGTTATCATTAAATAAGGATTTTTGAAGATGATATTTGGAAAACTGCTTTAAAAACAAAACAAGGTTTATTTGAATAGATGGTTATGTCGTTTGAGATTTGTAATGCTATTGCTACTTTCATGTGGGTTATGAATGATGTATTTAGTACATTCATAGATGGGTTTGTACTAGTCTACTTAAATGATATATTGATTTTCAGTCAAAGTTGGGAATATCAAGTAAAGCATGTTAGAAAAGTCTTAAAAGTTTTGAAAAGGGAGAAATTGTGCCTAAAAATGTCAAAATGTAAATTTGAGGAAACATATTTAGTTTATTTGGGCTATATTGTAGGGGGTGGTGAACTTAAAATTGATCCCTCTAAATTTGAAGCCATTATGAAATGGAGTTAGCCTAATAATGTAACAAAAGTTAGGTGCTTCTTGGGGGAAGTTCAGTATTAGAGGAATTTCATTGCTAACTTTTCATTTATTGAATCTCTTTTACATGCTCTGACAAGTACTAAGTAGGCCTTTCAATGGGGAGGTAAATAAAAAAAATCCTTCGAGATTAGTACAACCCTAGTTCTAGTATTTCCATATTTACAACAACCATTTTTTATTGAAACTGATGGACGTGATTATGACATGGGAGAAGTGTTAATACAAATGAGGAAATCAGTTTGTTACCATTTTGAGACCTTCACTGGTGTAGTAAGAAATTATCCTACTTATGACAAATAATTGCATGCTTTGGTTCAAAGTGTGAAGAAGTGGAAACACTATTTGATGGGCAAAGAGACAATCATCCATATGGATCATCAACGTTTGAAGTATCTCCAATTGCAAACCAAGCTACAATAGTCACATTATTTTTTGTGGATGAGAATTTTGCTACAATTTCATATGGTCATCAGGTATAAGAAAGGTACAAAGAACAAAATTGTTGATATGTTATCCAGACCTTCTATTAATGCATCGATTGTTTTACAACATAGTTCATTAGTTCATGAAAGTTACATTGAACAATATGCTAGAGATGAAGATTTTAAGGATGTTTATGAAACACTAACCCATGGTACTAAAGTAGAAGAATTATATTATCGTGTAAATGAAAAATTGCTATATCATCTTGGTAAATTTTGTATTCCATGAGATGAAAGAGTGCATGTGATCAAAGAAGCACATACTTCTCTCATTTCTGGTCATTTTGGTGTAGGAAAAATAATAGCTCGGTTACAACACTATTATTATTGGCCTCAGATGTATGAAAATGTCCAAATATGTAAAATGATGTGTCATGTGTGCCACTAGAAAACCAAGTAACATAAATTTGGGTCTATATATGCCACTTTTTGTAGATTCTCGTCCACAAAAAACTATGTCTATGGATTTGGTAAGGGATTTTCCTATGTCCAAGAAGGGTTATGATTATCTATATGTTGTTGTGGACATATTTAGCAAAATATGTGTTTCAGTGCCTTGTAAGAAACATGCGACGGGAGAAGGGATTACACATTTGTCCTTCCAACATGTTTGGGTTCATTTTGGTTTTCCCACATCCATTGTATCTGATAGAGACTCCTACTTTCTTGGGGAATTTTGGTAAACTTTATGGGGGTTAATGGACACTAAGTTTCAAAAGAGCACTACTTTTCATCCACAAACCGATGAACAAATAGAAGTGGTAAACAAGACAGTGATACACTTACTCTGAGGATATTGTAACAATCATCCTAAACTTTGGGATGAACAATTTCATTATGTACAACATGCTTATAATCATTCCATACATTCTTCTACATAGAGGTCTCCTTTTGAGACATGTTTTCAATATTTTCCTAAGTCTCCTTTGGTCTTCACTCTTGGGAAATATTCAGTGGTGGATGGATGCAATGATGCAAGCAGAGCCAAGAAGTCCATCCAGAAGATCCAATTGTTTCATCAAGCTATAGAGTAACAATTGGAGAAGAGCCAAGCCGAGTATAAGGCTAGGCATTACAAACATCAGGTTGATCATCACTTCTAAGTTGGTGATCAAGTTTGGCTATACATTAGCAAAGAATGCCTTAAAGGTGAAGGTAAAAGGATCAAGCCAATCATGTATGGTCCATTTAAAATTTTGGAAAATATCGATGACAATGATTTTTCAGTTGAAGTTACCTCCATATATGTTGATGTATTATGTGGTTAATGTTGAAATCTTGAAACTAAATAAGACTCCTATGATCATGTATCAAGGTGAGAATGTTCAAGTTCCTTTTTTTGATGATTATGTTCTTGAATATCTCAATGAGTTACAGGAAGATGTTATTCTTGACAGGAGGGTCAAAATTACAACCTTTTTCAAACATGGCCTTCAAAATTCAGACATTAGCTCAGAAAAAACTTAAAATCAACACCTAGAAAAAAAGAAATTTTTTTTTTCTTTTCAAAACGTTAAAATTTTAGATAATTTGAAATCATATTTTTAACACTTAGTTCCATTAAAACCAAAACCTCAAAATCAACCATCAAATTGAAAAGTATTGCTACCGGTAGCACCCATTCTAAAATTGGGGTATGAACATGACACATTTTTATAAAGTTGTAAAAGAACTCATCATTACTGTAAACAAAATCATAAAATCAACCCTTAAATGTTTACTTTTAAAATCTTATTATCACTCAAAGCACAAGGTAATACAAATGCCATGCAAATATCACAATATACTTTAAAAATTCAACGTCACTTTTTAATATTTTGTTTTTCTTATAATAAAAAAAGTAAATACAAGTTACATTGAATGAAACATAAATTATTTCTTAAAACTATTGTTATATTGTCCATATTCAAAACATATGAGCTAAGAAATTTTATTATATTATCCATAATAAAAAAACATATCATTCATAAAACATAACAAAATATTCATAACTTCATGTAAGATCATATGTAAGTTCAATGCTCATTTCTAGTTACCATACAAACATTATATGGATAAAAAATGCATAAAATGTTTCATACACTTATTCAAATTGACTTATGGTTTCTGAAATACCATTAGAGTCTACATTGTCTTCAGATGAATGATTGGATGAATATGTATATGATCCATACTCTTCTCTATTGTCTATGAATTCACCATCTGAGTCTACATGCATGCCCAACATTCCATATGTCAAATTCCTTTTAGATCTACGACTAGGTTCAATAGACTCCCATCTTGCATTTATTTCTTGTGGCAACAACCTATTGATAATATTTGTTTTCTTAGAGTGAAGAGTTCCTCTCTTTGTCAAATTGAAGTCATAAACAAGTATGTCAACATCATCTAATTTTAAGAGGTTAGTGCGACGACGAGTTGCATTTTGACCCTTTATTTTTCTTTTTCTATTGACATGTTTCTCAACCACCATCTCTGACTTGTACACACCATTTAATGGGTGTGTACTTTTTGCATACCAATTCACTTCAATTGCAATACAATCATCATTTTTTTTCTCAATATTTATAACCTTTCCAATCCATAATGTATAACCATGTGGATCTTCAGTCGCTAAAACTACAATCATGCTACCCTTCTTAATATCTCATATTGAACCCATGTAAAGGTCTTCCATGGATTCACGTTTTGCATGTGACCTTTGTGAACCAATATACATTTCTCTTTCCTTTCCTTGTGTAAACTCAATAACACCTTGAGATTCTTGTTGAACTTCAACAATGTTTGTTTCTTCAGATTCATTTTCATATTTTGTGGCCAGTGAAATGGAGTCTTCAAAATTGTATCTTCATTTGTTGAGCTTGGAATTATGTCACTTTGACTATTGAAAAAAGACTCCCACCAAACAGAATCAACAACATCAAAGTACTCAAATGTATCCTTAATGGACTTTTTTATTTCTTCCAAGCATTCAAAATAATCTACATATCTAATATGCCTCTGTGCATTATGAATTTCAACAACTGATTGTAAAAATAATAACTTTGATGCAAATATTGGACGATCTAGAATGAACTTAAAAAATGATAACCTGATGAAGGCCCCCAGTCTGTAGTAGTTGAATATTGCTTTCCCATCAATTTTTTTGAAACAAAATTGATGTTGGAAGCTAATGTCATTAAGTTGTTCAATACATTTTTCTTCACAATGCGACCCCTGAATAAATCTTCGCATGTCAACAGTTTCTTATAATATATAAAAAATAGGCTTTCGAATGTATGCTTTCTTAATACATTCAATCAATGATGGTAGACTTCCAACATTTTTCCTCTTCAATATTACTGAAAAATTATTGAACATTTGATCAATATGATCATGAGTGTTTCCAACAAGAAGGAAACCAACTTTCACCTTTTGAAAGATTCCCATTTCAACAAGCATGCTTAGATATCCAAACACAATTTGATTTTTATTTTCATGACTAGTGTTGTCCAACTGTAGATAGAGAACTTGAGGAAGATTTCCAGACCAGTGAGTGAGAACATGATGAATTATGGTGATGGTCATGTTTGCATCATTATGAATATTTGGAAATGTTGTGAAGTAAGCCCTTGGACACATTTTTCCATTGAAAACTATACAACCAACCAAGTGAAACTGAATGAAATTCTCTTCCTGTAAATTTTTGGGTGTACAAACAAAATGTGGTAGAAGTGTTTTCTTCTGGTCCATGCCATCAATTATCATACCTAGATTTTTTTTGGAGCATCATAAAACTTCTTATTATGTTTGTACAACTTTTGTCTTTCACTTGATTGTTGATTTTGATGTTCTTGAAGTGCTTTAACTATGGAATCTGCACATGACATAAAATGAAAATATTGATCATATGTTTTCATAGTTGATACCTATTCAATTAAAAAAATAAAAAAATAGTAAGTACATACCTCATTCTTCCCTTTCAGATTTATTTCTTCTTGATTTAAGAGTAGAACATATACTACAAATTTTGATCCTTGACTTCTTAGGAATACAAACATTGTTGAATTGTTTCTTCCATATTCTTGTAAAATATGCATATGTAATATAATTACCATTTCCTTCAACACCTTCAACATATTCTTTGTAAAAGTTGTAGATTTCCCTCCTTGAGAAATTATCTGGAATATGTATTGTGTCTCTATCTAGCATACACTCTCCATGTTTGGAAAAGAAATCATGCATCCATGCCAATGTAGTGTTTGTCAATGGCCCTCTCTCTCGTCCATGATGTACCTTTGAATAAAATGAAGGATCTTTTTCCAACCTTTTATGGATTCTTGATAGATGAAGATTACCAATTGAGTAAATGTTTTTGAAATCCTTTTTGCAAAGTAAAATATTCCCAATGCGATAATCATATCATGTATTGGTGGATATCATGCATCCCATCAAATATGAATTTTGCATGCACTCATTCATTGTCAAATATGCCTTCATTTTATTCAAGGCATACATGTAGTCCATGCTTTTCAAACAATTATTTTGACAACATTCACTTGAAATCAATTCACTTATGGAAATTGATTTAGTGAGAAATTATTTCCTAGACCTTGTATAAATAGAATGATTTGGATTGATATAAAAATGTTTAATCTTGGTCCTAGACATAATATTTTTGTGCAATGTCTCCACTATTTCATCATCCTCACTAGAAGGATTTTCCTTATCACCACAAGGAGTAGCAAGCAAAACATTGTCAGGAGACTGAACTAGAGAATGTCGATCACCTTGATTTGTTGCAGCTCAATAATTGAGAACATCATCATCAACATAATCATTTGGAAGAAAATCATCATCAACATTGTGTCCACCATTGACATAATCATCTTCAGTGCTTTCAAAATCCCCACTTGAGTGAAAATTTTCACCATCCTACTTAGTGCCTTGAAAATATTCATCGGTATCTTGAAAATCCTCACTTGGACGAAAATCAACATCAACATTGTTTCTTTTTAATTTATCTCTCGGGGAAGAGTGTCCACCAATGGTGTAATCATCTTCACTACTTTGAAAATAACCACTTGAGAGATATTCTTCGTCATCCTCATTACTGATGAGAAAATGCTCACTTGGAGGAAAATCTTCATTATCCTCATCGGTACTTTGAAAATCCTCACTTAGAGGAAAATCATCATCACCAACATTGCTTCTTTTAAATTCCACATTCGAGAAATACTGTCCAACATTTCCATAATCGTCATCATTACTTTTAAAATCCCCACTTGGGGGGAATTCTTCATCATCCTCATTCGTGCCTTGGAAATCCTCACTTGGAGGAAAATCTTCATTAGAACCTTCGAAATCCTCACTTGGAGGAAATTCATCATCACCAACGTTGTTGTCTTTAAATTCCCCACTCGGGAAAAAGTGTCCACCATTGTCATAATCATCTTCACTGCTTTTAAAATTTCCACTTGAGGAAAATTCTCCATCATAGTCATTGGTGCCTTGGAAAT
>SNQJ01S0044694.1:18185-38960 GCA_010110895.2 Picea sitchensis | reverse complement strand
TTTCCCTTAAAAGTAAAAACAACTTTTACTCTTTTATTTTTTTATTTACATGTTAAATACAATATTTATCATGTTTATTTAT
The DNA here is from genome assembly GCA_010110895.2 of Picea sitchensis. Lineage (NCBI taxonomy): Eukaryota > Viridiplantae > Streptophyta > Pinopsida > Pinales > Pinaceae > Picea > Picea sitchensis. The sequence goes on along the minus strand of SNQJ01S0044694.1, from coordinate 38,878 downwards.
TCATCCCACATTTATTAAACATATTAATGATCCATATAATTTTAGGTATATATGTAGTCAATATACCTAATTTTTATTTATCCCACATTCGTTATATTAACAATAATTTATATCATATGTGTTATATATACAAAGTCTTGTTTTATCTTTTTACATTGTGTGATATCTTGGGCAATATTCGTTAAAGAATTTGGAGCAAGATAAAATTGAGAAACATCGAGAAGACATCCGAGAAGAATTTAACATTTCAAAGGTTAATTATTTTTTAAATTCTTACCATTTACCAAAACAACAATTATAAGATTACCTTTGAATCACATAATAATTTATCATGTGAAAATTAAAAAACCTTAAATTTGTTTAGATGTTTTCTAATTGTTTCTAAAAAAAATTAACAAAATCCTTAAGATTTTTTGAGAAAAAAAAAGATTCAAATTTAGGTATAGTTTTGTATAAAAAAATAGATTTTTTTTATTGTTTTTTACTTAATTGTTTTTAGTTTTGGCCAATGGTGGTTACTGAGCAATGTCTAAGGCTTCACCGTGAGGGTTGGGGTGATGTTGGGCATCGCCACAACCCACCACGACCAAGGCACAGTTCTGGCATACACCCAATAATTCCATGGGTTAAAAAAAATTAAATATGGGTCAAAAAAAATTAATTTTTTTTAGTTTGTTATAAAATAAAAGGCCTAATTTTTTTTTGTCTTAATATAGGAAAATGGTAGGAAATTGATTATCTATGAATATATCTGGATTACTACCTGCAATAATGGCATCCAAAAATGCAACTGGAACCTCCATGAATGTTAGGCAACAAAATGATAGCATAACACTTGAGCTATCAAGGGAAATGAAGAATGTTAGAGAGTGGAAATATGTGGAAGGTGAAAACAAATTGGAATATTCTTGGTTTGTTAAAGACAAGAAAGGCAACAATGGAGATCATATATAATTGTATCGTGTCGAATTAGAAAATGTGCAAGAAAATTATCAGACACTTGGCTTGTTACGAGATATATGTTTGGTGCCAGCCACATATATTGTTTATGCACTTGTCAACCAAGACAAAAATTATATCAAGTTTAGATATTGTTTCAAATTGATAAATTATAACAAGAATGAATGATTTTCAGAATTATGTGCATCCATCGTTGATGACATTGAAAAAGACAATGTAAGTTTTTTATTTCTATTTTTTGTGTCGTTTATTATTTTATTTATTTTGTAAGTTAGCATAGGAATCTATATTACTGGAAAGTATTATGATACAAAAAGTAGGGATCCTGGTCTCCCTAGAAGGAAATCAGATCATGGGGTCCCTAGTTGCATAAGTTGATAGTTGTGATGGATGGAACTGGTCTGCCACCAAGGGAAACTAGACCAGACCTTCCATACCCAGTTTGAAAAAAAACAACAGACATAAGAGAAGAACCTAAAACATCCCCCTAAACCAGAGTATCTGAGCTAACCTGACAACGCCTGGCATTACTATCAATAGCCCACCAATTCACTAAGCTGGAACTATGAGGTGTTTCAACACCTAGGGGTGCTCCTTCCCGTCGTCCGCCTGGCTCTTGTTATCTTCCTTCTGGGAGACCGTGCGAGTCTTCCTGATTTGGGCTAGCACGCCATGTCCATCGACAGGCATGATGTCCATGTGATGGACATAGCATAAGTAAAGGTGGAATTGAGCTGCCAACTTCTCCAGCTTTCATTTTTTGTCCTTCTCTACCTCTACTAACAGTTTGATAATAGTTTCCATACTGTTGAGGCAACGCAGGATCTCGTCCAGCATTGTTTTTTTTCCTTGTTATCATCCTATATGGCTTCTTCCTTTTCTGAATTCACTTTCCCAATCATCATCTTGTTTATCCAGACCATATCCACCGTTTTGTGGTAGAGGGTTTCCCTGGGTCGCGTGGCCCCCAGATTAGTTACCCAGTCCACTTCATGTACCAATGCATCCCATGATTTACCTTTGCGCTTGTCCTTTAATTCCTTTTCCCATCGGGTGATGGTCGCTTTCCCCTTTGACGCAACCAAAGTTTGGAAGGTGCCCTTCGCATATTTTGTTGTCTGCTCCATTCTTGTGAATCGTCATGAATTCTTCGCTACTTCCTTCCCAAGGGGGCTCCTCTTCCTGTGTGTTTTCTTCAGTCGTGCCATCCCGCTTTTCCTATCGTAGCTCCTATTCTGGTTACTCAGCTTGTACCTCCCTTCACGAGTATTCTTACTTTCCCTACCCTTGAAACTGTAATAACCCCTACTGTTACGCTCCTTCTGTTAGCATATCTTCTTGTTGTCCCTCTTCTTATTAGATTTCCCCTGCTATGATATTGTACTTTCCAGTCATGGTTTGCCCATGGTGGTGAGCTCTTCTGTCATTTTGTTTTGTTAATGCTCATATGATCATGATGATTCACCCTTTATCCCTGTGTGTCCACTTCCCTTGCTCACTTAGGATCCGACTTTGCTTCTCCACGTACCTGTACTCGGGCCTGGTGGATCGTTCTTGGTTATCACCAACCCCTCATACCTTACGTCATTCGTTACATGCGACTTGTTACCTGGCCATTCACTCGTGATTTCCCCACAAGTCTTACTGGCGTATTGGCCTTGTTGTCAGTCGCTCGTATGATGCTTATTGTGATCTTGCATGATAATTGGTGGCCAAGTGTTAGGCAATCATATTTTTCCTGGGTCCCACATACCTTCTGAGAGGCCTTGCAATGTCCTCCTCGATGTGACCTTCCATGCTTAATCTACCTTCACGATATTTTTCTGCTAGTTGGCTGCAGTTTGTTCTGAGTTTCCCGCTGAGAATGTTGATCTAGGTATCATCTAGTTCCGAGACTTCCTTGTGTACCCCCTTGTTAGAGAGCCTGTCCAATAGAGCATTCATTGACCTGTGCACCCAACACAACTCCACGGTATTCAATGTTCTCAGATGCTCCTAGATTTTATGTAGGGAGTGCGCAAGGCACCAGTGTCGTTGAACCTTGCCCACTTTGGTGCCATTTTGGAGTCTTTTCGTTGTGTTGATAACCAGGGTGGAGTCACCTTCCACTATGGTGTTTTTCATCCTTTTGTAAATTAGGATTTCAAGGCCAAGATCTAGGTCTCCAAATTCTGTCAAATTGTTGGTTGAGTTTCCCAGGCTCCCAGCGTACATTCGGATGATATTTCCACCACTGTCTCTGATCACTCCACCTGCCCCTGCCACACCTGGATTTCCTTTTGCTGCCCCATCAAAATTCATTTTGAGGAACCCTGACAGAGGGGGAGTCCAGTTGTGGGATCCTATTTGGAGTTGCGGATCACGCCCCAGAGTTATGTTGTTGCGCCATTCTTTTAGATGGAAAAAATCCAGGATGAAGGAGTGTTGGTCTATAAGTTGATATTTCTCCTTATTGCAGTTGCGGCTCTGCACCATTTCTCTTATTTGAGAGACTATTGCATCCTTTAGCCTTTCTATCGGTAGGCTTTCATTCCTGAAGATGCGTCAGTTCCTTTCTTTCTAGATTTCCCCTATGATCATCCCTGATGTTAGATTCCAACAAAGGTTCACCATTTCATTATCACTGCAACTTTCATTCCAGTTTTTGATGGTTGCGTTGATGTTGCCCCGGACCGTATTAGATTGGTGGTAGATTCCTACCGCCCAATCCCAAATTTCTTCTATGTAACTGCATTCGTCGAGGAGGTGATCAGTTGTTTCCTCCTTGACTTGACAGAGATGGAAACGAGAAGGCTCTATGAAACCCCTTTTCATGAGGTTCTCCTAGGTTAGAATTCGATTGTGAAGAATTAGGCATTCGAAAATTTTGATTTTTGGCCATTGGGGGCTTTTCCAAATATTTTCCCACAGTTGCTCCAGATTTTATTGGTCCTGGCCCGTGATTTAATACCATGCTTCTTTTAAGTTGAATTTGCCTCCATTTTTCCTGCTCCACCTCAATTGGTCACCATCTTCCGAGACCCTAATTCCTCCTCCACCTCTTTCGTTATTGTTTCGATCTGGCCTCTATTTTGTGGATTAAGCTTGTCCCAGATCCTCCATCTAGTGATGCCATCCCTTTTCTTCCAGTATTGATGGATTTTGTTTTTCCTTGCCCTATCATTTCATGTTGGAGCTCCTCCCTGTCCGGATTTTCCATTCTGGGTTCCTGTTGCCAAGCGTCCTCCCAGAACCTTGTTGTTTTACCATTTTTAACTTCCCAGAAGCTATGATTCTGGATCCAGTTCTTATTTCGCCAGGCGAGATTCCAAATGGTTGATCCATCCCTTGTGCCCATGAACCGAATTCACTCATGTTCATTGATGTGCGGGGCATACTTGGCCTTCCAGAGGTTCGCCCATGACACTGATTTGTCTTTTACCCATCTCCACCAAATCTTTGCCCTGTAGGCCTTGTTGGTTACCTGTGGGTCTTGTAAACCCAACTCGCCTTTGCTTTTTGGTCTGCATACCTTGTCCCATGCCACTAGGGCCCATTTATTTTTGTTTTATGCACCTCACCAAAGGAAGTCTCTTTTTATGGCTCTTATCTTTTGTAGTATTCCTTTGGGGGTTGGAAACACTGACATCATAATAGTTAGAATTTCTTGTAGAACTGTTTTGGTAAGGATAAGCCTTCCAGCTAGGTTTAGATCATCTCTGTATGTCTAATTTTTTACCCTCTCCTGCAGTTTGTTGATAAATCCTTCCCACGTAGCATGTTTGTAGGCTCTGTCCGTCAAGGGGATTCCCAAGTATTTCATTCGGAGTGTTTTGCGTTCAAACCCCAGAATGTTGGCCAAGTTTCTTTGAATTGTTGGATTAGTGTTGAAGAAGTATATCATGGATTTGGAGTGGTTGATTTCCGCCCCTGAGGCTTCCTCGAAGTCTTCTAATATTATTTTATAAGCCTTTTCTTCCTTTACCATGGGTGTTCCATGGAGCAGGGTATCATCAACGAACTATTGGTGCGTGGAGGTTGGACATTTTTCAAACGGTTTGAGGCCTTTTATTTCGCTAGCTGCAGTTGCACTTTTTATGCTTCTGCTTAGCCCTTCCATCATTAGAATGAATAGGAAGGGGGACAATGGATCCCCTTGTCTTATGCTTATAGATGGATAGAAAGGTTTGGTTGGGGCTCCATTGATTAACAACGAGTGGCTTGTCATTGAGACTAGAGTGACGATCCAGTTGATCCATTGTTGGTCGAAACCAAAATCTTCCAACATCTTTGCCATGTAGTGCTAGCTTATTTTATTGTAGGCCTTCATCATGTCAAGTTGGATTATCATCCCCCCTCTCCTTTGGCTTTTCAGCGTGTGAATAATCTCATGGGTGTGGATGATATTGTCCAGGATTTTTCTTCCTTCCACAAAACCCGCATGTTCCTATGAAATTCGTGTGGGAAGAAGTGTTTTCAGTCTATTGGTTATGAATTTGGAGATTATCTTGTAAACTACATTGCATAAAGCTATAGGCCTGTAGCGGTCTGGGGTCCTAACTTCATTTTATTTTGGGATTAGAGTGATCATTGTGGCATTTTAAAGCTTTCAGGATGGATCTCGAGCGCCTGGAGTCCTCCACCACCCCAGAAATCTCATGCTTAACCACATCCCAACAGTATTTGAATAATTTCACTGTGAAGCAATATGGGCCTGGGGCCTTTCCATTGGGCATCTCCTGGGCCACTTGGTCAATTTCTTCCTTTGTGATGGGTTTTCTTAGGCTGACATTTTGATCCTCTGTGACCAACTTGGGGATGTGCTGAGTAATTCTTTGTATGGTCTTGGATCTGTCTTGGTTGGGTTCTTTGGCTATCCCCTGGAAGTGATTGACCGATGTATTTTCAATGTCCCAATGGGATTCTCTTTTGATCTCGTCCTGATCCCTAATCTTCAAGATTTTGTTATGAGATCTTCTTGCAATAGTTGTTCTATGAAAAAACTTTGTATTCCTCTCCCCTTCCTTTAGCCACCTTATTCTGGACTTTTGGCGCCACAAAATTTCTTCCTCCTTGCATCTGGCTTCCCATTCCTGGGTCATTTGGATCTCTTCTTTTTTCCGATCCTCTGTGTATCCCTCTTTGATGCAAAGTTCTTGGAGCTTCTTCATTCTGTCCTCGATACTTTTTTTCCCCTGGTTTATGTTTCCAAAGATTTCCTTGTTCCACTCCTTGAGTTTTTGTTTGATGTAATTGAGTTTCTTGTATAGTTTGAACATCTTTATCCTTTGATCTGGTAGTTCCTCCCACCACCATTGGTTGATTTCCTCCTTGAAGTTGGTATGGTTGATCCAAAATTTCTCAAATCTAAATGGTTTTTTCTTCGGTGTGGTTTGAAAATTAGCTTCCAATTGAACTGGCCAATGGTCTGATCCCCCCCAGAGGAGGATGTTGCAGTCCAAAGTTAATCCCTACAAAATGATGGATTCTGACACCAAGAATATGTCTATCCTTGTAGCTACTTGGTTGTGATATAGTCGTTTGGTTTTCCAGGTGAACTGCCCATTACTAGTCCTGATGTCCACAAGCTCCATTGTGTCAATGAAAGTTGAGAATTCTTCCACATATTTATCTAGTCTCCTGGTGCCCCCTTTTTTCTCAGCAAGAGTAGTGATGATGTTGAAATCCCCAACCAAGATCTAGTGGAGGTTGTTGGTTCGATCTTTTAGATTCTCTAGGTCTAGGAGAATTCTCCTTTTTTCCTCCATCACCTAGGGGGCATACACATTAGTGCATAGGATTTTCGTTGTGTTCCCTATAATTTGCATGTTAACAGAAAGTGTATGTCTCGTGGCTTCTACTGCAAGTAGGTTCACTGATTGTGGGTTCCACAAGGTGATAATACCTCCCACCATCTGTTGGATTTCAACAACCAATATCTTGTACTTACTCCATTGTTTTTTACTCATTGTTCCCATTATGTCTAAAGTGTATTTTGTCTCTTGAATGAAACAGAGGTCAAGTTGTTCCTTCCTCAATCTATTTTTAAGGATTCGTTGCTTTCTTGGGCTATTTATGCCTCTTATATTCCATGTTATAATCTTCATTTAAACATGTGGGGGGGATTTGGGGAAGAGATTTTTAACCTTACCTGAATTTATCAATAGGGCTCCTAGTTCTTGTAGGGCTACGTTGTTTGATTTCCTGCCTTTCTTTTGCCTTGCATGCTTGGGTGAGTGTTGTGGTTTTCCATCACCTTTTTTGATTTCTAGGTGTCCTATCTCGCCATGCATGCGCTTGGTCCCTCTGGATTTTTCTTCCTCCCTTTGGAGGAAGAGATATTGAATGTGATCTAGTTGCTCCGCTGGCACATTGTCTACTCCCGCCTTTTCCATTGCTCTAGTATGTTCGGGAGATCTATTCCTTCCCTTTCCGCAATGTCTTTGAGGTTTGGGTATTATGTTCCTACCTCGCTTGGTGTCATATCTTCATCTTCGTCTACCTCCTGCATTGGGGTGTTGACGTCTTTGTTTCCTCCTTCCATAGGACTTGTGCTACCTCCCCGTTCTCCCTCGTTTCTGGGATTTTCTGTGTTCTCATGAGTTGCTTGTTCACTATATTCCCTAGATTTAATATTTTCCTTTCCTCCTTATTCCCCTTGGTTGGGCCCCTCTTCCTTCTGTTCTAATCCTGGCTTACGGGTTGCTTTCTGTTGGGGCCTTTCCTTTTATTTTGTTTCCTCTACTTTTGTGGTTTTTCTTCACAAACATGTCCTCATCTTGTTGTAGTTTGGTGTTTTTTGTTTCTTGTTTTTTATTGAGAGGACATTCTCTTATTAGGTGTGAATTTTCATAAAATATTCTACATCGAAATTGGATATGCTCATAGTCTATACTTTGTATCCATTCCTCATCCCTAAACTCTAGGAATATGGCTTCTGGGAGCGCCCCCGAAACATCCATTTCTATGCAGATCCTTGCATAGGATGTATATCTTCCTTTTAAAGTTGTTTCTGATGTCTTGACATATTTTCCAAGCTTGTTCCCTATTTCTTCGAAGGTGGACAACATCTAGTAATCTAGCGGTAAGGAGTAAAGCTTTAACCAGACTGGGACATTTTTAAAGGTTTCTTTCTCTGGGGAGAAGTTTTCCTTCCATGGATGCATGTACAGCCCCGCTGAGGTGTGGAAATATGGCTCCCCCTCAAATACTTTATCCCTGTCCTCTAGGTTCATAAAGACTGATGTGAAAAATCCTTTCGATCCCAAGTGGAGTTCAACTTCTCCACTTGGCTTCCATTGGTATTTTATCTAGTTGCACAATGTTTTTTCTGTGGGCCACAAGCCCATGAACTTGCAGATCAGTGCATGAGTCTTCATCTGATCCCAAAAGAGTTGCGTTTTTGGTTATTATAGTATAACCTTGGGTATCAATGATGTTTTAGGTTTACACGGGTTGCGCCCATATACCCCACTGGGGTTCATCATTTCTTGTGCATCGTTCTGGGCTTCTTTGGCTTCTTCCCCCACATGATCATTTTTTTCTTGGTTGCCCTCTTGATTATTTTCCGATCGTGATCCTGAGGTGCCTGTCAGAGGTTATTCAAAACCGACGCCTCATGGGCCTTTCCCTCTGTCCACCACTACCTGCTTGTATGAGGGGGTTCCACTCCCTCCCCCTTTGGTAACCATGATGGTCGATGATGAGCCCGTGACTGTTAAACCATAGATTGAAATTTTCTCCAGAGCCATATTCTTGTACCACCTTTGTGTCATTTATTATTTTTAGTATCATGGTAATGTTTTAATTTTATTTAACATGAAAATGTTATATTTTATTTTTACAAGATTTTGTTGAACAACTTTCACATATGTTAGTGGGGATTTACTCTACAGAGAATAATATCATGGATGTCATCAACGATTTTCATAATGAAAATACACAAGAAGGAAGAAAAAAGAAACATAAAGTAATGGAGGTTGAACCTGCAAGAGTAGACAGAGAAGAACATGAAAGAAGAAAGAAAAATCCTCATTCTATAAATCCTAAAAGGGTTACACTTGAAAATGAGGAAACTCCAAATGAAGATTTTGTTGAGATTGGCCCCAATGAGGTTATCACTCCTTCTCTCAAAAATAATAAACAAGATAAACACAAAAGAGTGATGGTTGATGATGAGTCTATTCCTATTGATTATGAAGAAATCATTGGTTTAGATGAAACACATTTAAATCATAAGAGGAAGAAAATAAATGTTGATAATGTTCAAAAATCCATCGTTAGCTCAGAGTATTATAGTGAAAGTCCTAAAGGTAGCAGAGAAATAATAACACCATGTTCTGATCTAGAGGATGGTGTTATGTTAGGACAAGAAAATTAATTTTTTCAATTTAACATTATTTTTGTTTTATTTTGTCACAAGGTGTATATGAAAATACAATAGGAAATCATCAATATGTTGAATGAAGAAATTTGGGATGATGTTAAACTCAACTATCTAGATTCAAGCTCTTCAACAATATTGAAACAATTTTTTGTTGCATTCAAAAAGGTATGTTGATTTATTAAATTCATATTATTCGTTTGTAAGTTAATTTATTTATATTTTAATAGTTATAGATATATAATTGTATGTTTGTTTGTTTCATTAAATATGCCAAATAAAAATGCAAACAGAGTACCTGAAACTTTCAAAATTTGTATTCAAAAAACGAAGTTTGAACTAGAAAGAAGCAGACGTGGTCAAAATGTTCAAATTTATGAAACCCTTGATCACTACATTTGGAATGGGCTCGACACTATTCAATATAAAGTGATATTAGGTGATTGTGAACAATTTGCAAATATTGTTCCTAAAAAGAATACTCCCTAGTCATTGCCGATATCTCTCATGGTTATAATATCCAAAACATTGGATATGATACTGAGCCTTATACTTACCAAGATTTCAATAAAGTAGTTATGGGATTTACAGAAGTTACAACATCACCATTTTGGAGATTTCTAGTATTTCATTCAGACGTACAACAATGATTAGTACAATCAAGCTTCAAGGGGAAAGAAAAGACAAGGATGCAAATTATTTGGTAAGATATTGAAAGTGTATGTTTAGCAATTAAGATTAGAAAACAATTTTAGTCATTCACAAGTTAATTGAATTTGCACTTGTTTATGTTACAGGCACAAGCCTAATATTCAAATATCTAATAGAGAATCATTTAAAGGTGATTTTGAGAGTATACATCTTGCAACCTAAACAAAAGATTATTCTTATAATTCTATTTTTGTCAATGCAAAAGATGGAGCGACTCCTAGTAGTATATTGGTATACAATGTTGTGGTTATAAAGCCAACATATGAGGGAAAAGATTTGAAAGGAGAGATGGTTAACATTTATCAAAAACCACAAACATTAATTAATTATCTTATAAATACATTTTCAAATGAAGGAGACTGGGTTTTGGATTTGTCTCGGGTTCATGTAAGAATTATGATCTAATATTTATGAAATCATAATTCAATCTTATATTATTTTTAATTTATGTCTTTTTATGGTATCTAACTTCATTATTTATTTTGTATTTAGTGATTAGGTACAACATTAGCGTGTTTCCTACAGAAAGAAAGGAATTGCATAACCATTGAAAGTGACCCAATCCAGTGCAGTTTTATTCAACAAAGAATTAATGCTATTCGAGCTCTTCTAGATGAAATGCAAGAGGTTGGCTCGAGGAATGGTCATTTTAGTGAATCAAAGGTGGAAAATTTATCAAAGAAACCTCAAGTACCATTAGGAGGAATAATTGGAAATGATCACGTTGGAAAACTTGCAGATATCAAAGAACCAATGGAAGAACAAAATGACACAATGGAAGCACAAAATGACGTCGAAGAAGATGATAATGTGTCTGTTGAGAATAATGAATTTAGGATATATGATATTGTTGATTAGTTTAAAGATGTCTTTGAAGACGATGCTCAATTTTGTAAATTTTTGATGAGTTATAACTGTAATGTTTTGACTTTCAGATTTTAAAATAAGAATAAAGATGTATCTATTGTTGTTTTGTGATGAATCTTTTTTTTCTTTCGTTTTATTTGTATGTGAATCACTATACATTGAAATTTTGTATTAAATGTTGTCATATTTTACTTCAAATGTATAAAAATATGAAAGAAAATGATAAAATGTTTTTATAAAATTTTGTTATTTTTGTTCATAAAAATGTTTTATTTGACATGTTATTTTAAGGAATATGTACCAAAATGTATAAGTTTTTTTTATTATATATGGTTATAAAATGTGTATTTTTTTGCTAAATATTCACAAATAGTGTTATTTAACTACAATTATTTTCGATGTATTGAAGTAAAGGTAAACAATGTGTTAAAAATGATGTTTTTCACTATATTTAAAAATTATGGAACAATAAATTAATTAAAGAGACAAAATTATATGAAAAATCACAACTTCAAAAAAGTAAATGGTAAAAAATATTTTTAAGATTGAAAGAAGCATGAAAAAATGACTAAAAACACCATTGAATAAAAGAAAAAAACATTTAGAAAAAATTGAAAATAGATGAAAAATAAGCATGTAAAAAAAATAATGTGGAAACATTGTGGATCGAAAATTTTAAAATATCGAAAAACCACCTAAAAACGGAGAGGGGGTGCTATCGGTAGCACCATTTTTTAAAACGGGGTAAAAAATTGGACTCCCAAAAAAACGAAAACTTTGTAGAGTTCTCGTTAAGTTGGTAACTATGTTGCACTTGGGAAATAATATAAAGGGGGGAATATTGTATTTGGGAAAAGGAGAGAAGAAGCCCCTTCATTGGGAGAATAGGTAAGCTTGAGTTCATTTGATTGCAAGAAGAGGCCATTGTTATCTTCCTAGAGAACATTAGAGAGTGTTTTGTTTGCATATTGAAGGCCATTGTGTGATGTAAAGAGTTGTAATCATGTACTTGTATCATTTTTAATGGATCAGATCGTCATTTGAAGCGGACCTAGAGACGTAGCTCATATGAGTGAACTCCATTATCAATTTGTTGAGTATTGCCTATGTTATTTTTAGTTTTGTTTTTAAATTCTTGTCTTTAAATGTTAATCTTTAATGAATTTAGTGAATTTTAAATGCAATTGCGGGAAATTGAGAAGCTTATTAATAAAATAAGAATTAGTGGTTTAAAATGAAGCCTTTAGCACTAAATTTCATATCACCAACAAATCATGCATGCACTTGTAAGATAAGTTAGTATCCAATGAGTGGGGATGTTATCACGTCAACCAAGGGACTTGCACCCAAATCCCATTTTAATATTGGAAAATCCTTTACTGCATGTAGTGCTTCATAAACCATGCATATTGTTGTCAATTTGGGACTATTACACAAACAATCTCTTTTCTTGTATTTTTGCTTGATCTTTTTACACAAGGTATTATAGTCATATCAGTTTGGAATGAAATCCTCAACAACAGATATACCAATGTGGATTTGTAAGCTTACATTTAAAAAGACATGCACAACTGGATGTAGGAAAAATCATGGTCTCTCAGAGTAAGAGAATTGGCTATGAAATAATTTCATCATATCAAGTGGGTATGGTTGTCATATGACAACATTAGTATTGGGTGTTTATATTTCATGTTGGATACATAATCCTCGTGATTATGGTATTTTGTAAATATTATTTAGGAGAAGTATGAAAAGTCAGAGGTCATAGGAAGATTGATTCAAACCTCTTGGAAGATGAAACCAAAGGTCACGACAAACTGTATTTATGAATGTATAATGTTAATGCAATTCATCCAAGTGTGGATTTACTCATTCCCTGCCTATACCTAACCTGACAGTGGTATCAATGAAAGTTTGAATCCATGATTGCATGAAGAAATGTCTCTAGTTATTCCCTCTACGAGTTTGTCTCCCGTGTGTTGAAACGCCTCTAGATATTCTTCTATGTTAGTCTCCCATATGTGCCCTCATATCTGTGATTTGCAGGTATTAGGGTTTCCTCTTTGTTTGGTGTGCATTCCCTTGGCATAAAATTCATTTTCTTCGGTAAAGTCTTCACTACTAGCAACCCATGATGGGTCTTCAATCATGGCTACACTCGCTATATGTTGTTTATCTTTGACCTTTCCCTTAAGAACGTCATTGGATCGCCATATACAACTCCAATTTGTATGACCCAACTTCTTGCAATAGTGGCATTATATTTCATCTTTGTCTTTTGTTGATCTATTGCGGTTGTTTCTTCCATAGAATGCAAGTTCCAATTGACTATCACCTTCAATGGTTCTCTTTTCTTCTGCTAGCAATGTTGCAATAATTTCATCCAAACTTTGTGAAGGTAGTTGACTCATGGTAAAGATAGCATTGTTGGATTACTAAGAGGGGGTTGAATCAGTAATAGAGTAATGCAATCCTTTTTAACCACAAAATGCAAGTGTTATATCAATGTAGCATTATCATTCAATAATTGCAGAGTAAATAAACAATGAACAAATGAGCAATCATACATATACACAATACACCAATGTTTTTACGTGGAAAACCAAAGCGGGAGAAAACCACAGAATGTCTTTTATTATATGTCTTTAAGAATTACATTCATTGGAAGCACCAACTTCCTTTGTTTTCTAGCTGCAACTGAAAGGAGGCTTTAACCCCCTAGTTTATTAGGCTACAACCTAAGGGAAGCTCCAACTCCCCAATTCTATGGCTACAACCAGAAGGAGGCTACAACCCCCTATGTTCTTCATCTACAACCGGAAGGTGGCTACAACCACTTTTCCTTTCCCCGTCCAACCGCCCTTACGTAGAAGTAGAATGATGGAACCACTGCCACACTATCACTGTGAGATATACCATTATAACAACCTGTACCACTAACCTGCAACCAACCAACCTGTACCAAACAACTTGTAATCAACATGTACCATAAACAAGTGCATCAACCATGCACCAACCTGTACCTCAACCTGTAATCAACATGTACTATAAACAAGTGCATCAACCATGCACCAACCTGTACCTCAACCTATACCATCAACGAGTGCATCAAACAGGCACCAAATATGTACCAATCATGCATCAAATACACATAAACTACGACTCATCGAGATGTACCAACACCATCAACTATACACCTCATGTATGTGCCAACTTATCAATTACTTGTCTCAACCATGTACCCAACATGTACCTCAACCAAAATCCCTCATCAATTTCATCATCCAAATCTGATTTGTAACTCTATAATAAACTTGTTGTATATTATCACATACCTTCAAACCTTCCTTAACTTTAACAATAAGAGACTAACATTTTCATCAAACTTTACTTTAGTCTCACATGACTAATTTTGGATTAGTAAAAAACCCTAACTTGCAATAATCATAACTATGTACCTGTAATGAATAAAGATATGAAAATGGTACATAATGTTCTTCAGTGTCTTTTATGCAATTCCTCCATATTTCACTACTTGGAACCTCTCAGAAAATGAGTTATAGAAAAAATGGCATACCTTGTTGAATTTTGGCTTCTTCTTGTAGAGAATTCCATGCACAAAATATTTGTTGTATAGATTTAAAAATTGTACACATAATACTACAGATTGTACTCTAACCAATACATTAGGTCTTACTAAATTTGGATCTGTTATGAAGAAGTTATGATGTTTTTACCCGAAACACTTTTTTTAGACTAGTTTCAGGACTAGTCACAAACCCTATTTTCCACGACGTGTAACTCCAAAAATAAAATGACCCACAAGCTTAAATTTGTATCACAACTACTCGGATATGTTTCCTAAATTTTCTCTCAATTTCACATTCTGAATCATTCTAGAAAAAAAATTATTGCGAAAATGGTGAAATGACATGTAAATAACATGCCTTAGAAAGCATCATCAAAAGAATCTATCCTCGCTTGAATTTCGACCTTCTGTACTTCACCTTCCCTCTGCAATTCGGCTTAGATATCCTTTAGTTACCTCAGTCACATGTAGATATTCAATATGCTCAATTGTGATTAAAATGAGAGAGCCTTGCCTCTTATTTATATTTTCATGTAGCTTCCTCAAGGGATTACCTTTTAATCATCTTAATCCACTTTCTTTATTTTAGGGTTAACCCACTTCTAACCACTTGTCCACTTAGTAATTTCTCCATTAACTTTATTATTTAAATAATTTATTTTGTATCCACTTTGACTTATAGTACACTCATCACTTCACTTTACCTCAAAGGGTTACCTTCTAACCATCTTAAACCACTTTCTTTATTTTAGGGCTAACCCACTTCTAACCATTTGTCCACTTAGTAATTTCTCCATTATCTTTATTATTTAAATAATTTGTTTTGTATTAAATTTGACTTATAGTAAGTTCACTTTATTATTCACCTTCTAAAATCTCTTAAACCATTTTGACTAGTTTGACCTTTTGGGGCTTCTAGATGACTCATGAGGGTTCTCCAACTTCACATGGCCATAACTCTCTGACCGTGAGGAGTTATGTGACGTTCCACATACCACCAAAAATTGCATGACATGTACTATCCATATGGAATAGTCTTACTTGAAAATATATCAAAAATCAAACCATTATCCATCAAACAAACTTGAGTCCATTACCCAAACCTTTGTGCTACCAGAATTTTCTACCTAACTTTCTTCAAGGGTTGACATCAATGACAAACAACCCAAATAATCAACAATATCCCCCTTTGGCATTGATGTCAACACTCTGATGCAATACTTAAGTCATATCACTCTTTCTCTCCATGTGACCATTGCTCCCCCTAGAACCATGCTTCTGTGCTCTGCATCTGATAAATATCTCCCCCTTTGACATCAATGGCAAAGGTATATTTCCATCCAGGGCTTCTCCCCTAACTTAACTGTCCTATTTATGGTGTTTCCTCATTTAGATATAAGACATATAAGATAAGCATTCAAAATTATTCATTTTGGAGTAGAAATTACTCTGAGTCTCTGGCGAAGATACTCAAATACTTCCCGTAGAAGCGGTTTTGTAAAGATGTATGCCACTTGTTCTTTTGTGCCCACATATTCAACTCTAATGTTCTTCTCTGCAACCTGTTCTCATAGAAAGTGATACTTGATTGTAATGTGCTTCATTTTGGAGTGCATCACCGAGTTCTTTGAGATATTGATGGCATTTGTATTATCAAAATATGTTGGAATGGGCTCATCATACTCAACCTGTATATCTTTCATAGTTTGTTTCATCCATAGAACCTGTGTATAACATGTTGTTGTTGCAATATACTCTGCCTCGGCTGCAGATAAGGATACGAATGATTGTTTCTTACTTAGACATGATACTAAACGCTCACCCAAGTAGATTGATGCTCCACTAGTGCTTCGTCAGTCATCAATGCAACCTGCCCAATCTGCATCCGTGTAGGCAATAAGTGATAGATACTCATCAAGTGATAGATGCTTTCCTTTTGGATACCATAATCCAAACTCTTTTGTTCCTTTGAGATATATGAAAATCCTCTTTACTACTAATACATGTGATTCCTTTGGTGTTGCTTGAAATCGTGCCACTTTTCCAACTGCCTGCATTACATCTAGTCTGGATGGTGTCACAGATAGTAAGTTACCAATCATTGACTTGTATTATCTCTGGTCTGTAGACTTTGAATCATCATCTTTGCTCAACTTGCAACTGGTTTGCATAGGAGTGGTAACTAGTTTGCAATCTTCCATTCTGAACCTCTTTAGCATTTCTCTGATATACTTAGTTTGAGAAATAAAAAATCATTTGTTTCTTTGACATATCTGAAGACCTAGAAAGAATGATAGTTCTCCAAGTAATGACATTTCAAATCCATTTTGCATATCCTTTGCAAATTTCTGGCTTAACCTGTCATTAGTACTTCCAAAAACAGTATCATCAACATAAATTTCAATTAATAAAATACTACCTTGATTTACCTTGATGTAGAGGTTGTTGTCTGCGCTTCCTTTCCATAGTTCGTGGGGAGTTTTATTATTTTTGTTTCTGAGCATTACTATGTTTTGAATGTGAGTTGTTGTATGCACCGCATGTGTTCAAAAAATGTCTGTCAATTTTGAATCCATTAGCATTGTTCGAGCCATTTCTTGTGTAATTATCATCCATTATGATAATGTTCCTTTGTCTCTGAACCACTCTCTGAATCAATCTATGAATCCATGCTCTCTTCCATTGTCATCTATCTGTCCAAACCTGCTAAGTGTTCTTACGAATACATCTATTTCCATACTATCCACGACTCTACTTGCGCAATTGTCCATAATGTTGACCCATTTATCACTACACTATCATGAAGTCTTGATTAATCTATCAAAATGTACTGCTGCTAACTAATTGCTCTAGATCTATCTTCTCAAACTTTGCAAGTTGCTCGAAGGATGGTTTTTTGGTCTGTCGTAGCTATCGCATAGACTCCCCCTGTTTAATATTCATATTACATGGGAATCTCTAAGTCGGATGGCTCAGAACAATTCCTTCTCTGATGTGTATTCAACATCATCTTCATTGGTAGATTCATTATCATCTTCATTGGTAGATTCATCATCTCTCTGAGCTCTAACTTATTTATTTCTGTCTGTGGATTCATCTTTCACTACAATGCCTGAAATTACAATCTCTTGAACATGTTCCTTATCTACCTGTCCTTCTTTTCTTTCAGTTATTTTCCAAACCTTTAGGTATCTGACATCTTTCTTTTTCTCTGTAGAGTTTTCTTCATCTCATGTTATTGTCAATATACAATATCTGGCACCTGGTCTTTGTTCACCTGTTCTTCTTGTTTTCTTATCCATACTTTCTTATATCTGATATCAGTGTTCACTTTCATGGAAGTATCGATCATGCTTCTACAATCACTAGTTATGTGTCCATAGTTATGACATTTGTAACATTCAATGTTACGTGGGGCCACATAGGCACTTCTTTCTTGAACATTTCTTTTAAAATCCATGTAATCTGCAACCTTATGTCCAAAATTAGTACAATAAAAACAATGACCATAAAATAAATTTGCATACATGGGAGTGAATGATATTATTTGTGGTGTAGTCCTTCTGAATTTCTTCCTTGACTGATCATGATCATGATTGAATCCTCTTTGTGTCTTGAACATGGATGGTCTTCTTAAAGATGTATCTTCAATAGTTTTCTTAGATTATGGTTGACCATAATTCTTTCTTTTGCGTAATTCTGCATAACTTTTTTTATTTTCTTCATTCTTCTTTTCTAGCAATCTAGAGTGCTTCCCTTCATTCTCTATAACTGATGTGAATGTTTCAATCTCTTCATTGTTCTTGTTAAGTTTGACGATTTTACTTCTCAATGTGACAACTTCCTCTTCAATCTTCTCAACCTCTTCTTCTTTCTTCATTATCTGAGACTTCATGACTTCCTCTGTTTTTTTCGCTTTTCCAAGCTGAATTTTTAGTGTGATTATTTATTCTTCAAGTCCTTTCTTTTCTTGACCAAACTTTGCCTCAAGATGGTTTAGATCATTAGTTCTTTCCTTAAGATGATCTGTCAATATCTTCTCTCCCATTTCTTCTTCTTCCTTCTGTGCTACTATGCTGGCTTCCAAATACTGCTTTGATATTCAATATTTTCTTCGATATTTTTGGCTTCTTCTAGATGAGTTCTTTAGTTCTCGATGACCTGTTGGGATTCTTCAAAATTGTGAACACTTTCCTTTTGTTTCAGCAATTCTTTCTTGAGTGACTTGTTTTCTTCTCTTAGTTCATCTAAAGCACTAATCAATTCTGCTTCATAATTGTCCTCATTTTCAATTAGTTTTTCTGTCTCATTTCCTTCATGGCATTATATTTCAAGATTTCTGCATTTTTCACAATTAAAGAAAAAAAAAATACCTCTGGTGATTATGTACTCTTCATATTTTGAATCTGTTTGACATGGTGAACATAATTCTTCTTGATTTGTATCTACATCTTCTTTGGCATTTTCTGAATCTGTGATGGGTGAAGAATATAAGTCATGTAACTTATCCCAAAGTTCTTTGGTTGATGAACATTTACCAACCTTTTCTCTTACTGAATTAGGTAATCATTCTCAGATGAAATCCATTGCTATTTTGTTATTTTTCTTGAATTCCTTCTTGGATGCAGTCTTTTCCCTTTTTGAACTATCATATCATGTAACAACTGATAGCCAAATATAATGCCCATGTGTCTGTAAAAATACTTTTGTCCTTCTGCTCCACATCTCATACTTTAAACCATTCTAACCATTAAACATTGGTACTCCATTCTCAGAATAATCCATAATCTCTTTCCAATGGTTAAATTGTTTCTTGAAGAAACCTACTCTGATACCAATTATTGGATTACTGAGAGGGGGGGTGAATCAGAAATAGAGCAATGCAATCATTTTTAACCACAAAATGAAAGTGTTATATCAATGTAGCATTATCATCCAATAGTTGCAGAGTAAATAAACAATGAACAAATGATCAATCATACACATACACAGTACACCAATGTTTTTACGTGGAAACCCAAAGCAGGATAAAACCACATAATGTTTTTTCTTATATGTCTTTAAGAATTACATTCATTGGAAGCACCAACTTCATTTGTTTTTCAGCTGCAACTGGAAGGATGCTTCAACCCCTTACTTTCTCAGGCTACAACCTAAGGGAAGCTCCAACTCCCCAATTCTTTGGCTACAAACAGAAGGAGGCTACAAACCCCTATGTTCTCTGGCTACATTCGGAAGGTGGCTACAACCACCTATCATTTCCCCGTCCAACTGCCCTAACGTAAAAGTATAATGATGGAACCATTGTCACACTATCATTGTGAGATATACAATTGTAACAACATGTACCACTGACCTGCAGCCAACCAACCTATAAAAACCCGTACCACTGACCTGCAATGAACCAACCTATAACAACCTGCACCAAACAACATGTAATCAACCTCTACCATAAACAAGTGCATCAACCATGCACCAACCTGTACCTCAACATGTACCAAACAACTTGTAATCAGCCTGTACCATAAACAAATGCATCAACCATGCATCAACCTGTAACTCAACATGTACCATCAACGAGTGCATCAACCATGCACCAAATATGTACCAATCATGCATCAAATACACATAAACTATGACTCATCAAGATGTACAAGCATCATCAACTGTACACCTCATGTGTGTGCCAACTCATCAATTACTTGTCTCAACCATGTACCCAACATGTACCTCAACCAAAATCCCTCATCAATTTTATCATCCAAATCTGATTTGTAACTCTGTAATAGACCTAGTGTATATGATCACATACCTGCAAACCTTACTTAAATTTAACAACAAGATACTAGCATTTTCATCAAACTTTACTTTAGTCTCACATGACTAATTTTGGATTAGTCAAAAACCATAACTTGCAATAATCATAACTATGCACATGTAATGAATAAAGATATGAAGATCGTACACAATTTTCTTTAGTGTCCTTTATGCAAATCCTCCATATTTCACTACTTGGAACCTTTCAGAAAAGGATTTATAACAAAAATGACATACCTTGTTAAATTTTGGCTTATTCTAGAGAGCACATTTGCAGAGCATGCCCCACACAGAATGTTTGTTGTATAGATATGAAAATTGTACACATAATACTACAGAATGTACTCTAACCAATAAATTTGGTCTTACTGAATTTGGATCTCTTAT
>SNQJ01S0044694.1:0-18175 GCA_010110895.2 Picea sitchensis | reverse complement strand
AAAGTTTGATGAAAATGCTAGTCTCTTGTTGTTAAAGTTAAGGAAGGTTTGTAGGTATGTGACCATATACACCAGGTCTATTACAGAGTTACAAATTAGATTTGGATGATGAAATTGATGAGGGTTTTTGGTTGAGGTACATGTTGGGTACATGGTTGAGACAATGAATTGATGAGTTGGCACACACATGAGGTGTATAGTTGATGATGTTGGTACATATTGATGAGTCATAGTTTATGTGTATTTGATGCATGATTGGTACATATTTGGTGCATGGTTGATGGATGCGTTGATGGTACAGGTTGAGGTACAGGTTGGTGCATGGTTAATGCACGTGTTTAAGGTACAGGCTGATTACAGGTTGTTTGGTACAGGTTGAGGTACATGTTGGTGCATGGTTGATGCACTTTTTTATGGTACAGGTTGATTATCGGTTGTTACAGGTTGGTTGGTTGCAGGTTAGTGGTACAGGTTGTTATAGTGGTATATCTCACAATGATAGTGTGACAGTGGTTCCATCATTCTATTTCTACGTTAGGGTGGTTGGACGGGGAAAGGACAGATGGTTGTAGCCACCTTCCAATTGTAGCCGAAGAACATAGAGGGTTGTAGCCTCCTTCTGTTTGTAGCCAGAGAATTGGGGAGTTGGAGCTTCCCTCAATTGTAGCCTGAGAAAGTAGGGGGTTGGAGCCTCCTTCCAGTTGTAGATGGAAAACAAAGGAAGTTGGTGCTTTCAATGAATTTAATTCTTAAAGCCATATAAGAAAAAACATTCTGTGATTTTCTCCCGCTTTGGGTTTCCACGTAAAAACACTGGTGTACTGTGTATTGTGTATGTGTATGAGTGCTCATTTGTTCATTGTTTATTTACTTTGCAACTATTGGATGATAATGCTACATTGATATAACACTTTCATTTTGTGTTTAAAAAGGATTGCATTTCTCTATTACTGATTCACCCCCCCTCTTAGTAATCCAACAATTGGTATCAGAGCAGGTTCCTTCAAGAAATAGTTTAACCACTGGAAGGAGATCATGGATTATTTTGAGAATGGAGTACCAATGTTTATTGGTCATAATGGTTTAAAGTATGATATGTGGAGAAAAATGAAAAAAATATTTTTACAGGCACATGGACATTATATTTGGCTATCAGTTGTTACAAGATATGATAGTTCACAAAGGGAAAAGACTGCAGCCAAGAAAGAATTGAAGAAGAATAACAAAATAACAATGGATTTCATCTGGGAAGGATTACCTAATCCGGTAAGAGAAAAGGTTGGTAAATGTTCATCAACCAAAGAACTTTGGGATAAGTTACATGAATTATATTCTTTACCCATCATAGATTCAAAAAATTCCAAAGAAGATGCAGATACAGATCAAGGAGAATTATGTTCACCATGTAAAACAGATTCAAAAGATGAAGAGTACATAATCACCAGAGGTATGTTGTTTTTCTTTAATTGTGAAAAACACAAACATCTTGAAATAGAATGCCATGAAGGAAATGAGACGGAAAAACTAAACGAAAAGGAAAACAATTATGAAGCAGAATTGATTACTGCTTTAGATGAACTAAGAGAAGAAAACGAGTCACTCAATAAAGAATTGATGAAACAAAAGGAAAGTGTTCACAATTTTGAAGAAGCCCAACGGGTCATCGAGAACTTAAGAACTCAGCTAAAAGAAGCCAGAAATATCGAAAACAATCTTGAATATCGAAAGCAGTATTTGGAAGCCAACATAGTGGCACAGAAGGAAGAAGCAGAAATGGGAGAGAAGATGTTGACATATCATCTTAAGGAAAGAACTAACGATCTAAACCATCCTGAGGCAGAGTTTGGTCAAGAAGAGGAAGTACTTGAAGAAGAAATAATCACATTAAAAATTCATCTTGGAGAAGAGAAAAGAACAGAGGAAGTCATGATGTCTCAGATAATGAAGAAAGAAGAAGAGGTTGAGAAGCTTGAAGAAGAAGTTGTCACATTGAGAAGTAAAATCGGTAATCTCAATAAGAACATTGAATAGACAAAAACATGCACATTAGTTATAGAGATTGAAGAGAAGCACTCTAGATTGCTAGAAAAGAAGAATGAATAAAATAAAAAGAGTTATACAGAAATACTCAAAGGAAAGAATCATGGTCAACTAGAATCTAATAAAACTATTGAAGATGCATATTCAAGAAGACAATTCATGTGCAAGCCACAAAGAAGCTTCAATCATGATTATGATCAGTCAAGGCAAAAATTAAGAAGGAATACACCACAAAGAAGATCATTCACTCCTAGGTATGCAAATTTCTTTTATGGTCATTGTTTTTATTGTACTGATTTTGGACATAAGGTTGCAGATTGCAAGGATTATAAAAGAAATGTTCAAGCAAGAAGTGTCTATGTGGCCCCACGTAACATTGAATGTTACAAATGTCATAACTATGGACCAGGGATGATTTTAAGGATGGAAAATTATTTTAAAATTTAGAAACCTTGGCGAATATTACTAATCCTTCATATGCTAACTATAAATGATTGGCGATTTTTTGTAAAAATATTCAAATTTCTAAGTATTTTATGTAGTTTTTATAAAATTTTGGCGATTTTTAAGGTAAAATAATTTTATTCTATAGAATTTGGGCGAATCATTTTTAAAAAAGCGAATCTCATTTTTGGAAAAACCATGGAAAATTAGTCCATGAGCGAAATTTAGCCCCTAAATTATCCCTGCTATGGACACATAGCTAGTGATTGTAGAAGCATGATCGATACTTCCATTAAAGAGAACAATAATATCAAATATAATAAAGTATGGATAAGAAAACAAGAATAACAAGTGAACAAATTCCAGGTACCAGAGATCGCAAGATTGACATAAAACGAGATGAAGAAAATTCTATAGAGAAAAAGAAATACGTTAGATACAAAAAGGTTTGGAAAATAACTGAAAGAAAAGAGGGAAATGTAAATAAGGAACATGTTCATGAGATTGTACTTTCAGGCATTGTAGTGAAATATGAATCCACAGATAGAAATAAAGAAGTCAGAGCTCAGAGTGATGATGAATCTACCAATGAAGATGATGATGAATACACATCAGAGCAGGAATTGTTCTGAGCCATCCGGCTTAGAGACTCTCAGGTAATATGAATATTAGGCAGGGGGAGTCTATGTGATAGCTGTGATAGACCAAAGAACCATCTTTCGAGCAAATTGCAGAGTTTGAGAAGACAGATCTAGAGTAGTTAGTTAGCAGAAGTACAGTTTGATAGATTAATCAAGACTTCATGATAGTATAGTGATAAATGGGTCAACATTATGGACAGTTGCGCAAGTAGAGACTTGGATAGTATGAAAAGAGATGGATTCGTAAGAAAACTTTGTAGGTTTGGACATATATATGATAGTGGATGATAGCATGGATTCATATATTGGTTTAGAGACAAATAAACATTATCATAATTGATGATAATTACACAGGAAATGGCTTGAACAATGCTAATGGATTCCAAATTGACAGATATGTTTTGGACACATGAAGTACATACAACAATTCCAATTCAAAACAGAGTAATGTTGAGAAACAACAATGAGAAAACTCCCCACGAACTATGAAAAGGAAGCACAGACAACAACCTCTACATCAAGGTAACTCAAGGCAGTATTTTATTAATTGAAATTTATGTTGATGATATTATTTTTGGAAGTATTAATGACAGGTTAAGCCAAAAATTTGCAAAGGATATGAAGAATAAATTTGAAATTTCATTACTTGGAGAACTATCATTCTTTCTGGGTCTTCAGATATGTCAAATCAACCAAGTAATTTTTATTTCTCAAACTAAGTATATCAGAGAAATGCTAAAGAGGTTCAAAATGGAATATTGCAAACCAATTACCACTCTTATGAAAACCAGTTGCAAGTTGAGCAAAGATGATGATTCAAAGTATACAAACCAAAGGAAATACAAGTCAATGATTAATAGCTTACTATATGTGACATCATCCAGACCAGATGTAATGCAGGTAGTTGGACAAGTGGCACGATTTCAAGCAACACCAAAGGAATCACATGTATTAACAGTGAAGAGATTTTTCAGATATCTCAAAGGAACATAAGAGTTTGGATTATGGTATCCAAAAGGAAATGATATATCACTTATTTCCTACACAGATGCAGATTGGGCAGGTTGCATTGATGATCGACGAAGCACCAGTGGAACAACGTTCTACTTGGGTGAGTGTTTAGTATCATGGCTAAGCAAGAAATAATCATTAGTATCTTTAATTATAT
Organism: Picea sitchensis; assembly: GCA_010110895.2. Classification (NCBI taxonomy): domain Eukaryota; kingdom Viridiplantae; phylum Streptophyta; class Pinopsida; order Pinales; family Pinaceae; genus Picea; species Picea sitchensis. Next base: position 13,882 of record SNQJ01S0044694.1, on the reverse strand, counting down.
ACAACTGAGGCAGAGTATATTGCAGCAACAACATGTTGTACATAGGTTCTATGGATGAAAAAAACTCTGACATAGAACATGTTGTAGAGAAGAACATCAGAGTTGAATATGTGGGCACAAAAGAACAAGTGACAAACATCTTTACAAAACCGCTTCTAGGGGAGTCTTTGAGTATCTTCGCTAGAGACTCAGAGTAATTTCTACGCCAAAATGAATTATTTTGAATGTTTATCTTATATGTCTTATATATACATGATGAAGCACCATAAATATGACCGTTCAGTTAGGGAGAGCATCCCCAGATGGAAATTTACCTTTTCCATTAATAATGTCAAAGGGGGAGAGATTTATCAGATGCAAAGCACATAAGAATGGTTCCAGGGGGAGCGCTGGTCACATGGGGAACATGAGTGATATGAATTCACTATTTCATTAGAGTGTTGCCATCAATGCCAAAGGGGGATATTGTTGATTATTTGGGTTGGTTGTCATTCATGTCAACCCTTGAAGAAAGTTCGATAGAAAATTTCGGTAGCACAAAGGTTTGGGTAATGGACTCAAGTTTGTTTGATGGATAATGGTATGAGTTTTGATATATTTGAAAGTAATACTATTTCATATGGATAGTACATGTCATGCCATTTTTGGTGGTATGTGGAACGTCACATAACTGCTCAGGTTAGAGAGTTATGGCCATGTGAAGTTGGAGAAAGGTTTGGTTAATGGACCCAAGTTTGTTTGAAGGATAATGATATAAGTTTTGATATATTTGCAGGTAATAATATTCTATATGGATTTTACATGTCATGCCATTTTCGATGGTATGTGGAACGTCACATAACTCTTCACAATTAGAGATTTATGGCCATTTGAAGTTGGAGAACCCTCACAAGTCATCTAGAAGCCCCAAAAGATCAAAGTAGTCAAAGTGGTTTAAGATATTTTAGAAAATAAATAATAAAGTGAACTGATGAGTGTACTATAAGTCAAATTGAATAGAAAAGAAATTATTTAAATAATAAATTTAATGGATAAATTACTAAGTGGACAAGTGGTTAGAAGTGGGTTAGCCCTAAAATAAGGAAAGTGGTTTAAGATGGTTAAAAGGTAACACGTTGAGGTAAAGTGAAGTGATGAGTGTACTATAAATTAAAGTGGATACAAAATAAATTATTTAAATAATAAAGTTAATGGATAAATTACTAAGTGGACAAGTGGTTAGAAATTGGTTAACCCTAAAATAAAGAAAGTGGGTTAAGATGGTTAAAAGGTAACCCCTTGAAGAAGCTACATGAAAGTATAAATAATAGGCAAGACTCTCTCATTTTAATCACACTTGAGCATATTGATTATCTACATGTGACTGAGGTAACCAAAGGATATCTAAGCCAAATTTCAGAGGGAAGGTGAAGTAAAGAAGGACAAAAATCAAGGGAAGATAAATTATTTTAATGATGCTTTCTAAGGTATGTTATTTACATGTCATCTCACCATTTTCGCAATAATTTTTTTTTCTAAAATGATTCAGAGCGTGAATTTGGGAGGAAATTTAGGAAACATATCCAAGTAGTTGTGATATAAATTTCAGCTTGTGGGTGGGTTATTGTATTTTTGGAGTTACATGCCGTGGAAAATAGGGTTTGTGGCTAGTCCTGAAACTAGTCTAAAACAAGTGTTTCGGGTAAAAACGTCATAACTTCTTCATAAGAGATCCAAATTCAATAATACCGAATGTATTGGTTAGAGTACAGTCTGTAGTATTCTGTGTACAATTTTTAGATCTATACAACAAATATTCTGTGCAGGGCATGCTCTACAATTTTGATCTCTAGAATAAGCCATAATCCAACAAGGTATGTCATTTTTGTTATAACTCATTTTCTGAGAGGTTGAAGTAGTGAAATATGGAGGAATTTCATAAAGGACACTGAAGAAAATTGTGTACCATTTTCATATCTTTATTCATTACATGTACATAGTTATGATTATTGCAAGTTAGGGTTTTTGACTAATCCAAAATTAGTCATGTGAGACTAAAATAAAGTTTGATGAAAATGCTAGTCTCTTGTTGTTAAAGTTGAAGAAGTTTTTTAGGTATGTGATCATAACCAAGTCTATTACAGAGTTACAAATCAGAATTGGATGATGAAATTGATAAGGACTTTTGGTTGAGGTACATGTTGGGTACATGGTTGAGACAAGTAATTGATGAGTTGGCACAAACATGAGGTGTATAGTTGATGATGTTGGTACATATTGATGAGTTGTAATTTATGTGTATTTGATGCATGATTGATACATATTTGATGCATGGTTGATGCACTCGTTGATGGTACAGGTTGGTGCATGGTTGATGCACCTGTTTATGGTACATGTTGATTACAGGTTGTTTGATACAGGTTGAGGTACATGTTGGTGCATGGTTGATGCACTTGTTTATGGTACATATTTATTACAGGTTGTTTGATACATGTTGTTATAGTCTGGTTGGCTACAGTTCAGTGGTACAGGTTGTTACAGTGGTATATCTCAGAGTGATAGTGTGACAATGGTTCCATCATTCTACTTCTACATTAGGGAGGTTGGACGGGGCAAGGATATGTGGTTGTAGTCACCTTATAGTTGTAGCTGGAGAACACAGGAGGTTGTAGTATCCTTCTCTTTGTAGCCAGATAATTTAGGAGCTGGAGCTTCCATAAGGTTGTATCTTGAGAAAGTAGGGGGTTGGAGCTTCCTTCCAGTTGTAGCTGGAAAACAAAGGAAGTTGGTGCTTTCAATGAATGTAATTCTTAAAGCCATATAAGAAAAAACATTATGTGGTTTTCTCTAGCTTTGGGTTTCCACGTAAAAACACTGGTGTACTGTGTATGTGTATGATTGCTCATTTTTTCATTGTTTATTTACTCTGAAACTATTGGATGATAATTATACATTGATATAACACTTGCATTTTGTGGTTAAAAAATAATTATGTATTGATATAATACTTGCATTTTGTGGTTAAAAAATATTGCATTTCTATATTATTGATTCACCACCCCCCCTCTCAATAATCCAACCATTGGTACTATAGTAGGTTCCTTCAAGAACAATTTAACCAATGGACGGAGATCATGGATTATTATGAGAATGGAGTACCAATGTTTAATGGTCGTAATGGTTTAAAGTATGAGATGTGATAAAAATGACGAAAGTATTTACAGCATGGGCATTATATTTGGCTATCACACATGACATGATAGTTCAAAAAGGGAAAAGACTGCAACCAAGAAGGAATTGAAGAAGAACAAAATAGCAATGGATTTCATCCGGGAAGGACTACCTAATCTGCAAGAGAAATGTTGGTAAATGTTCATCACCCAAAGAACTTTGGGATAAGTTACATGACTTATATTCCTCACCCATCACAGATTCAAAATGCCAAAGAAGACACAGATATGTGATCAAGAAGAATTATGTTCACTGTGTCAAACAGATTCAAAAGATGAAGAGTACATAATTACCTAGGTATGTTGTTTTGCTTTAATTGTGAAACACTTATCTTGGAAATATAATGCCATTAAGGAAATGAGACAAAAACTAATTGAAAATGAAGAAAATTATGAAGCATAATTGATTATGATTTAGATAAACTAAGAGAAGAAAAACAAGTCACTCAAGAAACAATTGATGAAACAAAAGGAAATTGTTCACACTTTGAAGAATCCCAATGGGTCATCGAGAACTAAAGAACTCAACTAGAAGAAGCCAGAAAATATCGAATACAATCTTGAATATCAAAGCAATATTTGGAAGCCAACATAGCAACACGTAAGGAATAAGCAATGAGAGAGATAACGACATATCATCTTAAGGAAAGAACTAATGATCTAAACCATCTCTGGTAAGCGTGAGTTTGGTCAAGAAGAGAGAGTACTTGAAGAAGAAATAATCACATTAAAAATTCACTGGAGAAGCAAAATAATAGAGGAAGTCATGGTTCAGGATAATGAAGAAAGAAGAATGTTGAGAAGCTTGAAGAATAAGCATCACATTGAGAAGTAAAATCATCGCTCAACAAGAACATTGAAGAGGCTGTAACATCTCACATCAGCTATAGAGAATGAAGAGAAGCACTCTAGGTTGCTAGAAAAGAAGAATGAAGAAAATTAGAAAGAGTTATGTATACTCAAAAGAAAGAATCATGGTCAACCAATCTAAGAAAACTATTGAAGATACATCTCAAGAAGACCATCCATACCACACAAAGAAGCTTCAATCATGATCATGACTGAAAGTAAAAATTCAAAAGACTACACTACAAAGAAGACCATTCACTCCCGTGCATGCAAATTTGTTTTATATTGTTTTATTGTACTAATTTAGGACATAAGGTTGCAAATTGCATGGATTTTAAAATAAATGTTCAAGCAAGAAGTGCCTATGTGTCTATAGTTATGACATTTGTAGCATTGAATGTTACAAATTTTATAACAATGGACACAAAAATAATGATTGTATAAGCATGATCGATACTTTCATGAAAGCGAATACTGATATCAAATATAAGAAAGCATGGATAAGAAAACAAGAAGAACAAAAAAAAAAAAAAAAAAAAAAAAAAAAAAAAAAAAAAAATGAGATGAATAAAATTCTACAAAAATAAATAAATATGTCATATACAAAAAGGTTTGGAAAATAATCGAAAGAAAAGAAGGACAAGTAAATAAGGAACAAAGTTCACAGATTGTACTTTCAAACATTGTATTGAAAGATGAACTAGACAAAATAAGTCGAGCTTGAGAGATAATGACACCAATTCTAAGATGATGATGACCACACATTAGAGCAGTGAATTGCCTGAAAGCCATCCGACTTAGAGACTCCCCATGTAATATGAATATTAGACAGGGAATCTATGCAATAGTTGTGACATACCAAAGAACCATCATTTGAGTAGCTTATGTAGTTTGAGAAGACATATCCAAAGTAGTCATTTAGAAGAAGTACATTTTGATAGGATTAATCAAGACTTCATGATAGTATAATGATAAATGGTCAACATTATGGACAATTTGTTGGATTAATTTAGAACACCATCAAAAGTCCTTGCATTTCAACCTTCTTTAATTCACATTCTCTCTAACGCTTAGATATCACTTGGTTACCTCATTAATCTATAGATATTCAATATGATCAAGTGTGATTAAAATGAGAGTCTTGCCTTATTTATACTTTCCAAAGGCTTCCTTAAAACATCTTCTAGGTCACTACCACTTTCCTTATTTTATGGTTAACCCACTTATAATTTCTCCATTAAATTTATTATTGAAATAATTTATTTTGTATTCACTTTGAATTATAATACACTCATCACTTCACTCTTTATTATTTACCTTTAAAATCTCTAAACCACTTTGACTACTTTGACCTTTGGGGCTTCCTCAGATAACATATGAGGGTCCTCCAACTTCTCAGAAGGTCAGAACTTCAAACCAGGAGGAGTTATGACATTCCACATACCACCAGAAATGAAATGACATGTAATATCCATAGAATAGTATTATCTTCAAATATAGAAAATCATACCGTTATCCATCAAACAAACTTGGGTCCATTACCCAAACCCGCTCCTCCAACTTCACATGGTCATAACTTCAACCGCGGAGGAGTTATATGACGTTTCACATACCACCGAAATGAAATGACAAGCACCATCCATCTAGGATAGTTTCCTTGACAAATTCATTGTCCTTCATCTCATTATTCCACAATTAAGCATGGGTTATCTTACCCACAAAGCGTCTTCCCGTGAGGATTTCCATATAACCACTTTGGAGTTCATCCATATTTACTTCTTATCAACCATGACAAAAAATAATGAGTCATATTTACATCAAACAATATTGGATCCATTTACCCAAACCTTTGTTCTATGGGGCTTCATGGTTGATATCAATGACAACCAACCTTAATCAATAATTTCCCTTTGGCATTGATGGCAACACTGATGCATTATTGAAATCATATCACCCATGATCCCCCCTGGAACCATGACTCTATACTCTGCATCTGATAACTTCATTATCCGTGATCTCGAGCAATTCCCCCTTGTCATCAATGACAAATGTATTTTTCCATCCAGGGATGCTCCCCATCTGAATTGTCCTCTATGGTGCTTCCTTCGCGGGTACATCTAAGACATATAATATAAGCATTCAAAAATCATTCATCTTTGGAGAACCCAAGCATTTAAGCAAAGATATTCAAAGGCTTCTCATGGAAGTGGTTTTGTAAATTGCCTCGCCACTTGTCTCGCTTGTTCCCACATACTCAACTCGATGTTCTTTTCTAACCCGCTCCCATAGAAAATGATACTTTATTAGAATGTGCTTCGCCGAGTGCATCACCGTGATTTTTGAGATACCGATGGCACTTGTATTATCACAATATTGAATGGGCTCATCATACTCAACTTGTATATCTTTCAAAGTTTGTTTCCATCCAAAGAACCCAGGTACAACATGTTGCCGCAATATACTCTGCCTTCTATCAGATAGAGATACTAATGATTGTTTCTTTCTTAGCCATGATACCAAACACTCACCTGCTAGTATGCTTCCACTGGTGCTTCTTCAATACAACATGCCCAACTAAGATCTCGTAGGCAATATGATAGGTTTTTTCGATACCATAATCCAAACTCTTCTCGCTCTTTGAGATATCTCAAGATCCTCTTTAACGCTAATACATGGATTCCTTTGGTGTTGTTGAAATCATGCCACCTATCCAACTCCGCCGCATTACATATGGTCCGATGCCGCCACATATAGTAGGATGCCAATTCTTGACCAAGATTGTCTCGATTCATAGATTTCCTAATCATCATCTCTTGCTCAACTTACAATTGGTTTGCATGGGAGTGATAAATGGTTTGTAATCTTCCATTCCAACTCTTTAGCATTTCTCCGATATTCTTGGTTTGAGAAATAAAATTCATTGGTTTCTTTGACGATTCAAGTCCCATAAAGAAATATAGTTCTCAAGTAACAACATTTCAAATTCATTCTGTATGGGTTCTTTTGTAAATTGCCTTAACCTCGCCATCATCACTACCAAAAATAATATCATCAACATAAACTTCAATTAATAAAATATTACTCGACTGCCTTTGATGTAGAGGTTGTTGTCACACTTCATTTTCTGAACTCAACAGCAGATACTTATCCAGGCTCGAGTACCATGCTCTAGGAGCATGTTTTAGACCATACAAGGCCTTTAATTTACACTATTCATAGTCCTCAGGTTCTCTATCAACCTTCCTCAGTTGTTCAATGTAGACTCTTCTTCAAGTCTCATCCGTAAAAGATGATTTTACGTCCATTTGATATACTTTAACATTTTTGGAGCATGCATAAGCTAAAAGAAAACTGATTGCTTCCATTCTACCAACTAGGGAAAATGTCTCTTCAGCCCATTCCTTCCTAATCCATGCTATCCTTACATACCAATTTAGTTTGCCCTTGTAACTTGTCCATCTCATTCAATTTATTCTTAAAAAACCATTTGTGTCTATCATATTCTTATTCTTTGGTATTGGAACCAATTCAAGTATCATTTTTCTATTTGATCCAATTCTTCTTCATCCATGGTCTTATTCCAAAATTCATCATTGTTGGCTTCTTCAAAACAGCTTTGTCTGAATTGTAGATAAGAGTGCTAGGTGTGTTTGTTCCTTCCAAGTGAACTGATTTTTCTTCTAGTCTAACTCCTTCATCTTTGTTTCCAATAATATGATCCAAGGACATTCTTCCTGCACTGCTTGCTAGGTGTCTTGGAGATACTTGTTGAAATGACTCTTCCAAGCTTCATGAATTCTTCATCTCATCTTCCTCTTCTACTTCTTTTTCATCTTCTTCTTAAAAAAGTTGTTGTTCCATTGATTTGTTTTCTTCTCTTTTGATTCCTGGTCTGCCTATTTCATCAATTGTTACGCTGATGCTTTCCACAACTTTTTTTAATCTTAGATTGTACACTTGTATTCTTTCCTGTACTTGTTGAGTAACTAACAAGTATTCCTTTGTCCACACGAGAGTCAAACTTTCTCATTATGCCATCTTCTTTTGATGTAAAGCATTTGCTTCCAAAAAACTCAAGTGCTTTGCATTTGTTGGTCTTCCTTCCATAGTCTGTAGGAGTTTTATCAAGTTTTTTTGAGCATTACTTTGTTTTTGAATGTGAACTATCAGATGCACGCCTGCGGTCCAAAAATATCTCACAACTCTTTGAATCCATTATCATTGTTCAAGCCATTTCTGTAATTGCCTTGTTATTTCTTTCAACAACTCATTATGTTGAGGTGTCCTAAATGACTAAGAATTGTTTTTTATTCCATGATTGTTAAAAAGAGGTCCATAAATTCCTTTGAGGTGAATTCCTCCATTATCCGACGAAGTATTTTATTCTTGAATCCATCTCATTTTCAATGATTTCCTTTGTAGTATATATTGAAGTTTTCAAAAGCTTCTCGACTAGTTCTTGAGATAGAAAATTGCAGCCATTATTGTATAATCATCAACCAAAAACATAAATATTTCTAATTTTAAGTCTTTTGTTGTAGTTGGTCCAACTAGTGATCAAGTATGCACAATTTCCAAGGGTTTTGTTGTTGAATATTCCCTTTATTTGAACCTAGCTTTTTCCTTGTTGGAAATGCTTGTACAAAGTGTTGGCTGGTTTCGTGAACTGGGGCATTTCTCTAACTGCTTTCTTTTTTACAAATTTGACAAGGTTATCAAAATGCATGTGACCCATTCTTCTATGCCATAGCCAATTTCATCTTCCTTTCCTAGACAACACTTTTCATTTCCACTTTTAACATATATATATGTTGCTTGAAGTTCTTAAAACTGTAGCTACCTCAATTTCCCTTAACCTTCTTTTTCTTATCTCACACTTTTGTGAATCGAAGTAACTTTATGACCTTGGTCACCACATTTGAATCATCACACTTAAACGACATGTTTTATATCTCTACTAGTAGAACATTTTGCCTTTTCATTCTTGTTACCAATTAGGACTGTGCCTTTTCCACTGATTTGGTCAATTATCATTTCCGAAGGTGACTAGTCCATTTCTTTCCTTTCAGAATGTAAGAAACTTGTCTCTATCACCTGTCATGTGTTTTGAACATCCACCAAATAACATACCAACCACGTTTCCAAGGTTTAAGACATTGTGCATTTTCATTGCTATAATCGATCTTGGCTTTCTTATCCATGTCGCCTCGAGGTTCTTGTTTGTGACTCATGAGGTTCTTTCTGGAGGGATTGTCATTTTGCAATTTTGGCCATGTGTCCAAAATTGTTACACTTGTAACATTCCACTTCAGTGCTCAAAGATTCAAAACCATTGTAACTTATTTTCAGGTTTCACTAGGTCTTCAATAACCCTCGTGTATGGGCTCTCAGCAGTTATTTTTCCCTGTTAGCTTTGCAATTTATAACTTTATGTCCAAAAATTATTACATGCATAACATAAAACAAAAAAAATATAGTTTGATACCCTGGGTAGTTGAATATTCTTATGAAAGGAGGCTTTCATGAACTTTTCTTGAGGCTTGTCTATCTCGCTAAGGATTTTGAAATATGAATCTTCTTGGTGGAAGAATGTCCCTATAATCTTCTTGTATATCTTTTATCCCCTTTGATTGTTTTTGCATATCTTTTGGATTTGCTTTTCTGTTGTTTTGGAGCTTGATCCATTTTTTTGTCTGATTGTGTCCAAGTCCCAACTCTGTCAAGATGAGATTTTTGACTCACGATAATGTCATCTAGAATTTTGATCTATTCTGCATATCTTTCTTTTAAATATATTTTCTAGTGTGACAATTTTTGCTTCCAAATTTTTAATGATCTCGTCCCTTCCTTCTATCTATTCTTTGAGTGCTTTCAATTATTTTATCTTCTTCATTTGAACCTCAATTTTGTGATCATTTGTCTAGTTCTGAAAGTGTCTTTTTCATCTAGCTCTAATGTAGTTTCTTGTTTTTCTTGTTTTCTTCTGATAACTTCTATGACACCCACAATTCTTCTAAGTCAACCGCTTCTTCAATTCTTCTTCATATGCTTCTTCATATTATTCTTTGGAGTCTTTTTCAGAGTTCTTCTACTGCCATGAATACAACTCTCTCTGTTTCACTGTCATCGACTTCATCTTCATCCGATGATGAAATGTCTTCTTTGAAACCTTTTCTTGAAAATGTCTTAGTTATTTTACCATTAAATGTTTGTCTTCCTTTTGAGGTCCCTCATCATTTATATTTTCTTATGAGCACATTTATAGTGTCGACCAATACAATTAAAAACAAATAAATGAAGCTACCTCTACACCTACCGTTGGTTCCCTGTTCACTTTTCAACAAAGGACCATTTATTCATCATGTTCCAGACGCCAAGAACTCCTGCTATATTCTTCTTTGTTCCTTTTTCTTTTGCTTTTGATCTTTTGATCTTTGAAGGATGCTTCTTTACATCTGAATTTTCCTGTCCAGTTCTCATCTCATATGCTGTGAATATTCCATGCAGCTTGTCCATGCTTATTGAGTTTAGATTCCATCTTTCTTCTAGTGTCGGAGATCTTAGCTAACTTCATAGGAAGAGTATTTTAGTACCTTTGAAAATTATGATTCTTCATTTCTTTCTCCCAATCCTATGATTGCATTCACTATTTCCATCGACTCATAAGAAGTAGGTCATGAGCATCTTCATCTTCCTTCATTTTAGTTGTTTGAACCAACTCCGTAAGTTTGAATCTTTGTTGCTTTGACTTTTAAATCTCCTTCATAAATATTTCAAGTTTTTCCCAAATCTCTTTAGAAGATTTACAATGTGCAACTTTGGTGAATACCAGATCACCGGTGACCATTCAAAAGTGCATTTTGATTTGGAATTATTCTCACCGAAGTTCAATCGCTTTGTTATTTGTTGGTGGAACTCAGCTGGGTGATCAGTCCATCTACAATTGATTGTCAAACTTGAAACTCTTGTCTCAGATATATGTCTTCAACTCTGTGCTCCACAAAACATATTTTTGTCCATCAAACCGTGGTACTCCATTTTTATAATGAGTTTGTAATCTCCATGATCTACCTTTTCGTTGTTAAACCGATTTTTGAAGGAACCTTCTTTTATACCAATTGTTGGATTGTTTAGAAAGCAATCCATCAAAAGAATTTATCATTCCTCACATTTCGGCCTTCTTCACCCTCTCTCATAAATCTTAGCTAGGTATCCTTTGGTTACCTTAGAAACCTATAGATATTCAATATGTAATTAAAATGAGAGAGCCTTTGCCTCTTATTTATACTTCAAGTAGCTTCCTTAAAAACATCTTCTAGGTCACTTGACCCACTTCTTCTTTATTTTAGGGTTAACCAATTTCAATTTCTCCATTAAATTACATGAAATAACTTATTTTATATTCACTTTGAATTATACACTATCAATTCACTTTTATTATTTACCTTTTAAAATATTCAAACCACTTTGACTACTTTGACCTTTTGGGGCTTCTAGATGACATATGAGGGTCCTCCAACTTTGTAAGGTCGTAACTCTCAAACCGTGAGGAGTTATGTGACATTCCACATACCACCCGAAATGGAATGACATGTACTATCCATATAGAATAGTATTACCTTCAAATATAGAAAAAATCACACCGTTATCCATCAAACAAGCTTGGGTCCATTACCAACACCTAGGTTCTCCAACTTCACATGGTCATAACTCTCTAACTGTGAGGAGTTATGTGATGTTATACATACCATCGGAAATAGAATGACAAACACTATCCATCTAGGATAGTTTCCCTAACAAATTCACTGCCATTCATCTCATTATTCCATAATTAAGAATGGGTTCTTTACTCCGCAAAACGTCTTCCCGTGAGGGCTTTCACCATAAGGGGACCACTTTGGAGTTCATCCATAGTTACTTCTTATCAACCATGAAAAAAAAATAATGAGTCATATTTACATCAAACAATATTGGGTCCATTACCCAAAACTTTGTGCTATGGGACTTTCTTCAAGGGTTGACATCAATGACAACCAACCTTAATCAACACAGTTGCGCAAGTAGACTTGTGGACAATATGGAAATATATGGATTCGTAAGAACACATAGCAGGTTTGGACAAATATATGACATTGGATGAGAGAATGGATTCATAGATTGGTTCAGAGAGTGGTTCAGAGAAAAATGAACATTATCATAATGGATGATAATTACACAAGAAATGGCTCAAACAATGCTAATGGATTCCAAATTGACAGATATTTTTCGGACACTTGCAATGCATACAACAACTCACATTTAAAATAGAGTAATTCTCATAAACAACAATGAAAAAACTCCCCATGAACTATGGAAAGGTAGCGCAGACAACAACCTCTACATCAAGGTAAATCAATGTAGTATTTTATTAATTGAAATTTATGTTGATAATATTGTTTTTGGAAGTACTAATGGCAGATTAAGCCATAAGTTTACAAAGGATATGCATAATGAATTTGAAATGTCATTATATGGAGAACTATCATTCTTTCTGGGTCTTCAAATATGTCAAAGGAACCAAGGAATTTTTATTTCTCAAACTAAGTATATTGGAGAAATGTTAAAGAGGTTCGGAATGAAATATTGCAAACCAATTATCACTCCTATGAAAACCAGTTGCAAGTTGAGCAAAGATGATGATTAAAATTCTACAGACCAGAGACAATATAGGTCAATGATTGGTAGCTTACTATATGTGACAACATCCAGACCAGATGTAATGCAGGCAGTTGGAAAAGTGGCATGATTTCAAACAACACCAAATGAATCACATGTATTAACAGTGAAGAAAATTTTCAGATATCTCAAAGAATAGAAGAGTTTGGATTATGGTATCGAAAATGAAAGGATATATCATTTATTGCCTACACATATGCAGATTGGGCAGGTTGCATTGATGACCGATGAAGCACCAATGGAGCAACGTCGTACTTGGGTGAGTGTTTAGTATCATGGCTAAGCAAGAAACAATCATCAATATCTTTATCTATATCCAAGGCATAGTATATTGTACAGGTTGAGTATGATGAGCTCATTCCAATATATTGTGATAATACAAGAGCCATAAATATCTCAAAGAACCTAGTGATGCGTTCCAAGATGAAACACATTCCAATCAAGTATCACTTTCTACGAGAATAGGTTGCAGAGAAAAACATCAGAGTTGAATATGTAGTCACAAAAGAACAAGTGGCAGGCATATTTACAAAACCGCTTCTACGGTGAGTCTTTGAGTATCTTTGCCAGAGACTCAGATTAATTTCTACTCCAAAATGAATTCTTTTGAATGCTTATCTTATATGTATTATATCTACACGAGGAAGCACCATAAAGAGAACAATTTAGTTAGTGGGAGTAGCCCCGGATGGAAAGATACCTTTGCCATTGATGTCAAAGGGGGAGAGATTTATCATATGCAGAGCACAGAAGCATGGGTTCAGGGGGAGCGATGGTCACATGGGGAGTATGAGTGATATGACTTCAATATTTCATCATAGTGTTTCCATCAATGCCAAAGAGGGATATTGTTGATTATTTGGGTTGGTTGTCATTGATGTCAACCCTTGAAGAAAGTCTGGTAGCAAATTCTAGTAGTACAAATGTTTGGGTAATGGACTCAAGTTTGTTTGATGGATAATGGTATGAGTTTTGATATATTTTCAAGTAAGACTATTCCATATGGATATTACATGTCATGCCATTTCCGGTGGTATGTGGAACATCACATAACTCCTCACAGTCAGAGAGTTATGACCATGTAAAGTTGGAGAAAGGTTTGGTTAATG
>SNQJ01S0044693.1:19973-49730 GCA_010110895.2 Picea sitchensis | reverse complement strand
TGTCTCTGTGTTTCTCATATATGTGAATGATGTTGAAAGTGCCATTGTTTATTTCCCTACATTATTGTGATCATCATTTAGTGTCTCTACAAAGAGTTTAAAAGAACCATAATTGTTTAAGCATGGTAACAATTGATTCACCCCCCCTCTCAGTTGTCTAACAAAGATTGCATGGGTTACCCAGGAGTATAGTCTCAGATAGAGACACAAAATTTGTGGGACACTTTTGGAGGATGATGTGGAGAAAAATGGGGACAAATTTGTCTTTTAGTTCAGTGTATCACCCTCGTACATATGGATAGATTGAGGTAGTGAATAGAAGCTTAGGGAATCTTCTAAGAAGTTTGGTAATTGAAGATAACAGTCAGTGGGATCAAATTTTGCCTTAAGCGGAGTTTGCATATAATGACTCACCAAACAGGATTACTCGTAATATCATATTCCAGATAGTATATGGAATGCATCCAAGAGGAATTTCAGAATTGATAGATTTGGGGCAAGCTGAATTTTGAAGTGCAGGAGCAGAGGATTTCATTGCAGAAATACAGAGATTGCATTATCAAATCAAAGGACAGTTACAGGATAGCAGCAAGAGATACAATAACAAAATAGATCAAAGAAGAAAATAGGTAAATTTTGAGGTTGGAGACCAAGTCTTAGCACATATGAGGAAGGAAATATTTCCAAGAGGGAAATATAATAAACAGAAGATGTGTAAGATGGGACCTTGTAAAATCCTTAGAAAATTTGTTGCAAATGCTTATGAGATTGAACTGCTAAAGAACATTGGAATTTCACCATTATTTAACATAGCAGACTTCTACCCTTACAAGATGGATGACACAGAAGGGACTGATGATCAAGAAGAGGTGCAGTGGAAGTGACATATTCCCATAGTAGAGAAGCCTCAAATAGAAAATATTTTAGATCATAGAATTGCTAAGAGAACCAGGAGAAAGATTTATTATGAATATCTAGTCAAATGGAAGAATCATCCAGCAGAAAATGTCATTTGGATAACTGAAGCAGACATCTAGAAGCATGGAAAGGAAGTGGAGGAGCTCATGTACAGGATCCCATGAATATTTTTTCCAGAGGAGTATGATGCAGAAGCATCACCATCATCATTTAATGAGGTGCAGTGGAGGATGACTCAGCATCCAGCGCAGTGCATTGTAATTGGTTTGGATCCCAAGGAGGGTGTGTCACTTTAATTTTGAGACCTTTGTAATTAAATATCCCATGAGATCTTCAGGCTAGAGCTATTGTATATGCTCCAGAATATTGTAATTGCCTTTAATTCCTATATGATTGTACATATTCTGAGCGTCGACTCATATATGAATTGTAATTGTTCATTTATTGTAATAAGCTTAGTAGTAGGATGCTTTTAATTGTGATAAGAAAGCACTAGGATAGTCCAGGGGGAAGGCTCAAGAAGCCCCTTCATGTATAAATCAATGTAATCTATGCCCAAAAGAGGTTGTTGGAAGTTATTATTTTTGTTGAAAAAGGTTGTTGTTGTTGCTACTGTCGAAGGTTGTTGAAACCCTTGTAAATTATTGTTGAAGAAATATAGAAAGAAGAGAATTGCTTTCAATTTCTGACACTGTTTATCTCTAAGTAATGGGATAAATTTTATGTTGTTTATCTTTGTGTTCATGTGTGTGCATCTAAATTGTTGATTGAATGAACCCTTAATGTTATTATAAGTTTCAATTGTTTCTCTTATGAAATCTCGGCGCAAGTCATGCACAGTGCCAACGCAAGGAGTGTGGAGGCTGAACCGCTTACAAGGACAGAAGCTTATGAGAGATAGTGTAAGTTTTCATAGAGCAAGCATAAGGAGTGTTCCTACACTCAGGGTAGTGTAAAACCTCAGAGGAGAGACAAAGTGAAAGGAGTGTACAAAGCCAAAACTTCATCAAGTGTTGATCAAGCTTAGAAGAGATAGCACAAGGAGTGCGCAAGTGACTTTTCAAGTCCAAATCTCAGGAGAGAAGTGCAAAGTGTGCACTCAAGTTTGATTCATCCAAGTGATGAAGCTCAAGGAGAGATAGCGAGAATAAAATCCCCAAGTCCTTTGGACTTCGTTGCTCTAGCAGATTTAATTTATTTGTTGCAAGGCCCAGAGTCCCGAAGCTTCGAAGACCCATAGTGAATCTCTATTGTAGATTTGTGGGTGAGTAAGAACCATTGGATCCCCGAGTGATTTGGTGATTCGGCACTCCAGGAAATTTTGGTCATTGTTGCATGAAAGTGAAGAATCTCTTGAATCCACGAAGTCTGGAGTAAATCTGGATTGTTGATCTAGAGGTAGAATGCGGACCATTGATCCTTGGACTCTTCATGAGTTCTACGATTCGGATGTTCAGGGAAAGTGCATCGAATGTTGTTGGAATGGGAAAACTCTCGAAGCCCCAGAGTTCGAAGTGAACACGGACCATTGATCCTAGGGCAATGCAAAGTGTCAGATCTGTGGATTTCTTCCCTTCGCTAGTTTAGAAGTTTTGGGTGTGGGGTGTTGTGTTGGTAAATCCTCTAGAGCATCGAAGTCCTGGACCTCTGAATAGTTCCTTTTGGTTAGTGTCTGGTTCTAGCCCAAGGTCATGTGATATTCTGACAAGGAAATGGGGCTAGTGCATGTGGATTGATATTGTTGAAGAAAAAGGGACTTAGTATAAGTGCCCATTTGTTTTTTTGGACCTGCATAAGGGGAAAGTAAAGGGGCATGTGTACAAAGGACATTATCCAACAAGGATCTGAGAGTTGATTCGCCTCCAAGGGAAGATCCTAGACCGAGAGGTCGCACGAGCCCATAGGGGATTTGCATCAGAACAAGAGAAACTTGTGCAACCCGAGGACACCAACTCCTAATTATTTGGATGCCCTTGACATCTATGAGAGTCATCATTGATCTTGTGCACCCATACTCATTGTTGTTATTTTCCCCTTTTAATTTCTCACTCGAATATGTTTTTTCATCTCTATAACAAGAGATAAATGATCCAGAGTAGCTTCCATCTGATTTTGATTGCATTCCCCCCTCACACATAAACTGTAATAATAGTAGAACTACACGTAGGTCATTAGGATTGAGATGTTAATACCCACTTTCCTGCTAGATTCGTACCAACAGGTTCCTTACACTTGTCAAAATTTGGAGCTTCTTGCAGTCCAATATCTCTTAAAATCCTAACATATGGAGGGTATAAAATCGAGAGCTCAAAGTAAAATGGGGTTCAGTTCACTCCAAGCCACACATAAATGGCACTTGTTGTAACAAGCCAGGTGTCATTTGCAACTGGTATAAATAAAATCCTTTGTAATTCCAATATATCTGAACTTGAAAGTGTTCCCCGGGTATTGTTCAGGTACTTTAAAACATTACCAAAATCCTCCTCTACATACTTCATGCTTACAATCATAGGCCATCATGCAAGCATTTCTTCTTCATTGCTTTCCCAAACAATCTGAAGATGCCTCGAAATGGTTGGGAATGGAGTAGGCTCTTCAAATCCAATGCTTTCCAAGAGAAATATGGGGATATTATAATTTGTATTGCAAGTATGGGTGTACATTTCCATGCCAAATGCCAGTACTTCAACAAAATTACCTTGTTGTATGATATAAGCACTCCCTCCCCTTTTTTTCTTTCGGCAATGTTGGGCATGCCTTTCTCTTCTCCAATTTGAAAACAATCATCCCATTATTAAGCCCAGCTACTATAAGATTCATCTAATAGATCATTAGGCTGAAAAATCATATTCCCTTGTGCTACATATCTTCTAAATCATTGTACGGCTATAGGAGGCAGGAACAAGGTTGTTGAAAATTGACAAAGAGAGAAGTAACGATAGTCCCACCTTGTTGGCATGTCATTGAAATTGCAAGTGGGATGGAGGTCTGAAATATATTTATTGCTACTGCAAACCAACAAAACTATAACCGCACCATCTCATGTTTCAAAAGTATGTCAACTCCTCTAACATTTCCATTATTATCTTCAAAATGGACAAGACACTTGACCCCATGCATACTGAATGGTTTCCTTTGAGCCTGAAATATTGTATAAACATGCCTTCTACATCAAGCCAGGAATATGCTACACTAGATTGACAAGTCCATTATCAAACCCTCCTTAACATAGCCTTTAAAAATGCTCAAGCAGAAATGTGGATTAACTAATTTGACTTTTCACAATCATCAGTTAGATAAGTTAGAATAAGGGATGGGTAATAATGGGTTTATAATGGCACGGAACATAATAATAGGATGAGGTAGAGAATTAAAAGCTTAAAATGTTGTTTATAATGAATTCCCTTCATTTCAATAAATTAGAAATATTAGAAAACTATTTACCTCAAGTTACCTCGGTTCTCTAGAGTTGATACTTACATACTAGAATTGAAGAAGGCATTTGAGTTGCTACAAACCTATCCAATTGATGAAAGGAACAAAATAAATATGTATATTCATGGCATCCACCATGCATTTCGGGTACTAGAGGAGAAACATGTTGTTGCTAGCAAAGACTACTGCTACCTTAGAGATTTTTGTTGGATGCAAATTATCTGTAAATTTTAACTTGTAAAAAACCTTGCAAATATCCAACAAATCTCAACAGAATATTGCTATGAGAATAGAGATCTCCCTTAATTTTCCTTGTCAATTGTTGATATCATCTTCTTAATCAAAAAAATAAAATGTCGTTGCACTGTACTTTAAACTGAACCAACAAATTTATGCATCATTTATTGAAATCTATTGATCTACTATCCTACCCTACTTGAAAAATAGGAAATATTTTTCAAATGTATGAGTACTTCCGGTGGATCCATTCCAAGAAGTGTTGAAGGATGGAAGCGTATTTTGGATTGATGGTAGTTTGGAACCAAGCTTCAATTTAATCTTTGTCTCCTTTTCTTTCTCTGTCTGTCACATCATTAGGCTCTTTGGACAACTGGTCTTCATGCTCCATAATGCACAAAGGTTCCAATGACAAACATGTCAAAAATTCTTCGATCTTCGGCTCTAGTGTCTTCTCTCCATATGATTTGATCCATGATTCTTCTATCTACTCACAAGGACTACTAGAAAAAACTTCTAGATCCTCCTCTTCTGGAATATGTTCATGGATCTTTGATTCCTCCACTACTTCTTGAATTGAAAACTCATCCCTAGTAACAAATATGGAGTGTGGGAAAGGATTTGAGAAGATCCTTGCAGGGGTATGTCCTCCTTTGATCAACAAATTCTTGAGCATCTTTACATTCTTCTAGCTGGTCTACTAATCTATGTATCGCACATGGATCAGTACATTGGATTCTTACAAACTAAAAATAATAATAACTTTAAGAAAATGGAGTAAATATAGAACACTACACAAGACAAATTCCAAAGAAGAGCATGTATTTGGACCACTCACACTATTGAGACCCTGTTGTCACCAAGTTATATGTTGACATGAGGAGCTTTCCCTTTCCATGCATCAATCCAAAAGAGAGCACATTGATCCAACAAGACAAGGGCTCATAGAAACTCACCAAAGTGAATGTGGTGGGATAGAACCCTTTCATAGATTATGAACTAAGGGTGCCTTTGTGTCTTACCGTTTCTCCTCCTCATAGTCTTAAATGTTGGTGTAACCAAATTATGCACAGAAACAAAAATTATAAATTCTCTATTAGCACTCTGTAAATTTGTTTGGATGATAAAAAAAAATGACAAAGATAACCTACAAACCAACTTTAGAGCTAGGTACTAGCCATCTTAGCTTAGAGAGAGCTCTCTCCTGTCACTTGGTATTTATTTGACAATCAATGTTTGGTTTGTTTTTTTGGGGGTTTATAATTTTGTTGGCAAAGGAAGAGGAGGGACACTTAGAGACTATGGAGTCAAACTTTGTTGGCAAGGAAGAGGAGGGACACTTAGGGCTATGGAGTCAAACTTTTGAAAATGAATGGAAGCACTGACTAGTCTATAGAACTCTCTAGAGGATAAAGGCTAAATGAGGCGATAAATCTGAGTTATAAATTGTAAATTTTCAGAGTGTAGGAAGAAAAGAAAACATATAAATGCATCAGAGTATTAAATAAATAAATTCTGAATTATTTAGGAAGAACTTAACACAGTTTAAATTGCTTCAGCCGAGAGCATCACAAGATGAATTATGGGCCTTTGACTATCCAATTTAAACAGAAGACAATGAAAATGAAATCAGAAATACGGGAAATACATACAAAGAAAGCAGACAAAACTCAGATCACCACCATTAGAATATTTTCATGGAAACTTCAAGACTTCTGCATGTGTATTCAATTCAGCTTCAAAAAATTACATTCAAGTTCTGAATAGATAAAATCATGCCCTTGCACTTCTTCCAACCACTAATACATCTGGAACTCCTAATATTTATACAAGTTGAGTTCCTTCGGTTTGAAACCGATTACAATGATTACAAAGAAACATTTCGGTTTTCTGAAACCGATTACAATGATTAAAACGAAACGTTTTGATTCTAACACTGATTACAATGATCAACAAGAAACGTTTCTTAATCCAGATTCTGACTTCTCTGGCATTTCAGTCCCACTCTTTTCCCTCCGAATTTGTCTAGACCTTTGTGTAATCTGTTGTATTTCATTGACCTCTGTACATCATTTTCCAGGCCCTGGAAAAATGCATTTGGCCTTACCCAACCGGATTATCTTCTTCGATTGCAGGTCAAGAAATGCTTTGTCTCATGTATGCCTAGAAACGAGCGTAACTGGTGTGTCGAGTTAGTGTACTGTTGAAATTTCCGCTTTTCGGGGGCATGAGAAAGTGGTTTGGGTCTACCCACTTTTCACCCCAAAATGTACCTGGTGGCGCCACGTATCCCCGACCAAAAACCACGGTTTAAATTTTGGCCTGCTTTACAAAACTATCCTATGCGCAGTTTCTCCCCCCGAAATGACCCTCGGCCGTCAATCTGGAGAGTTCACGGTCTGAGACGTGTCGGACCCCATCACTTAGCACTCCCACCAACTTTATCTGTTCCCTGCCATATTTATCCTTTTCTCTAGTTTATTAGGCTTCCAGACCAGTTTAGCATCCCGCTAGATCCTAAAATCTTGATTTCACACAAAAAAAAAAATAGTGTGTGGTAACATTGGCTCCAACGGGGATGTTATCCTCCCAGTGAGGTAGCAAATAACTCATGGACCCAGTGCATGATCCATTTGGGTGCTCCCAAAACATGTGTATACCTTACTCTCCACTGAAAATTGAACGTTATATACACCACTACAATCTGAATGTACACACTACTAAAAACCCTAACTGAAAACTGCTTGACCAGCAAGCTTATTTGCACACTCCTATCTACTTTAAAACTGTTGAAATGAACTACCAATCAAATGAAATCATAATTCCAATGCAACCATGCAAGCATTTTATCCATTGTTTTCTTTCTTTGTACACGCTTTCTCCAAAGCTTGTTTACTGATAATTCATTCAAAAATTTATCTATAAATTCAAATCTCAAAAAATTAAAAACATTGAGACTGTTTACTGCCTCCAAAAAAACTACAAATGGATCCTCGAAAGTATGCATAAAACAACAATCATGTTTCACCCCTTCCACAGCATCCTTGTTTTCATATAATTCAACCTGTTGATTTCCACAAAGAGGCTGAAAAATATGTTGAGACTGCTGGAAATAACAATCTTTTGAATCAGAAGACAGTGTTGGCTGAAATGAAACCCCTGGTGGCAAGAAATACATTCTAATACTGACATTGATTGACCATCATTTTTATTTCCAAGCTGGTAGTTGATCACAGGCTGCAAAGTTGAACTGAAATAACCTTTCATGTAATCAGCAACATGCTCATTAAATGCATGAGAAGGTTGTTGGTCTTCCTCACTGATAAAAATTTTCTCATGTAAAACGGTGTCAATGTGAATGCAATCAGACTTTCCTACTTCCTTTTTTATCTCATGATTTACTTTCAACAATTCAAAGGAAGAAAAACATAATGGAAGATAATTTTCATGGGCAAGTCCATTGCTTTCTTCATATTCAATATCATGCCTGGAGGATTTTTTATTTGAAACATTATAAACATTTTGCTTCAACAATTTGAAAGAAGCAAAACACAATCGCAAAGTTCTTTCACCTAATTAAAAACTTTTTTCATTTTCTTCACTACTATCATATGCACATTTTTCGATTTCTTTGGATTGTTGAACACAATCATTTTTGGATTTGGAAAGTGCAACTGCTTGTTCTAAAAATTCAACCTCATAGTCATCATTGTACTTATCATACCTGGGTTTGCAAAACATTTCTGTAATGTCATCAAATAGGAAAATTGAGGCAGTGGCTTGTTCTTTTGTAGGTTGATCTTCAAATTCACATTTATGGTTGTCATGAAAAGGCTAAAGATATGTATTAAATTGTTGCAATGAAACTCTTGATGGAAAGAAGGTCATGGCTGATTTGGACAACAACTCGTCATCATCTACATTTTCATATTCATCTTCGACCAATAGTTGCAATTTTGAATTGATAAAACCTTTTGTATAACAAGTAACAGGGTGATCAATCACATGAGAGGATTGCTACAATTTCTTATCTATTTGTTCCAATGAATCAGTGTGATTTGGCATCAATACACATTCCTTTTCTTCAGTGATGATCTTATAATTTTATTTCAACAATTTAAATGAAGAAAAGCATAAAAGTAAAGAATTTCCTTCAGTCGATTTTCTACTTTCTTCATATTATTTTTTGTAACTGTGATATGTAGACTGATTGTTCTCATTACACTATTGAAAATGAACATTTTCTGATAGAGAACATGCAGCTAGTTGTTCTAGGAATTCAACATCATAACCATCATCATATTCATCATATATAGGCAAATCAACAACATTTGCAATGTCATCTAACAAGGAAAATCTTGGGACATCAACCTATTCTTCAACAAGCTGATTTGCAAATTCATTTTCTTGGTTGTCTACAAATGAATACATAAAACTATCAGCCCCATGCTTATTGTGAGATGGATCAGAAGCTAAATTATCATCTTCTTTTTCAATAAGTGGAATATAATCCTTTGCAAAATCATTAGCATTTATAACATCAAGAGGACATATGATATTATTAACCCTCTACTCAAGATTCAAATCAACTACTTTTTTTTCATATTTATTATCATGTTCTCTAGCATCCAACTCCTCATTTTGAATCTATTTGCATGCTTGAATATTGTGTTGAATCTCCTGAGCATCATTAAACATGTGTTGTAAGGACTTATATCTTCTTTCCATGAGAAGGAAAGACAAATATGTATGAAAGGTTGTTGCATAATGGAGCATGGTAGCATCTTTAGTAGGTTGAATTTATTTCGGCAACTTGTAATAAATACTGTAAAACCTTCTACTAAATGTAGAAATAGTTTTATTACTCTACCTTTTCAAGGCAAACAACCTTGTAAGATGTAGATCCGAAGATTTCCTCTTGCCCCAAAATTTCAAAAAGGCATTCTTCAATTCCTCCCATGAGCTAATTGTCTCTGATTGTAAGTGTTTAAACCAGTCTTTGGTATCCCCTTTCAAGGATTGAGAGAAGGCCCTCATACAAACATCATCATGATCAATCTCAAACAAATCTATAAAATTTTCAAAATCTTGGATGTGTTTTTCAGCTGTGATGGCATTAGGTTCTCCATCAAACACAGGTAGGTACTTATAGTTCTTTGGAGGAAAATTATGAAGGATGTGAGGTAATTTTAAAGGTTTGTATTTATGTTGAATCTTGGAGGGTGTTGGATCAAGTACAGGAGGTGAGATATCAGCCTTGATTTCATGAGGCTCATCAACTTGGCTATGGTTAACACATGGCTCAGATGGAATATTTTGATTAAAATCAGTGACAATGAGGAAGTATATGTACAAATTTAATAGGAATATATACAAGTGTTATATTCTTATGATCATCATTTGAATGCAGTGGGTAAAGAAAAAAAAATTAGCATGTTCAAGAAAGGAAAAAAAGGTAATTAATAACAAAAAATATTATGTCTTGGAAAAAACTCAACTTTAGGTACTTGTTTTCTCCCATGATGTCCTTTCATACCTCTGTCAATGGATCTCTTCCTCCAGTGGAGTCTTTGAATCGCATTTGAAGCTTGATTTGAGTCACCAAGTGGAAATGTACAAACTTCTTGTGTCTGACCTCTTTCCACCATCAGAAATCAAATATAAAGCTTTAGGTCGTTCTTCTCCCAGGGAAAATTTCACCTTCGCTCCCCAGCAACGACGCCAAAATGTTAGCACTCTATAAATTTGTTTGGTTGATAAAACAAATGAGAGAGGTAACCTACAAACCAAATTTAGAGCTAGGTACTAGCCAGATTAGCTCAGAGAGGGCTCTCTCTTGTCACTTGGTATTTCTTTGACAATCAATGGCTAGGTTTTGTTGTTTTGGGGGGGTTTATATAATTTTGTTGGCAAGAAAGAGGAGGGACACTTAGGGCTATGGAGTCATACTTACGAAAATGAATGGAAGAAATGACTAGTCTGTAGAACTCTCTAGAGGATAAAGGCTAAATGAGGCAATAAATCTAAGTTATAAATTGTAAATTTGCAAAGTGTAGGAAGAAAAGAAAACATATAACTACATCATAGCATTAAATAAATGAATTTTGAATTAGTTAAGAACTTAACACAGTTTAAATTGCTTCAGTTGAGAGCATCACAAGATGAATTATGGGTCTGTGACTATCCAATTTAAACAGAAGATAGTGAAAATGAAATTATAAATACAAGAAATACATACAAAGAGAGCAGACAAAACTCAGATCACCACCATTAGAATCTTTTCATGGAAACTTCAAGACTTCTTCATGTGTATTCAATTCATCTTCAGAAAATTACATTCAAGTTTCGAATAGATAAAATTGTGCCCTTGCACTTCTACCAGCCACTAATACATTTGGAACTCCTAATATTTATAAAAGTTGACTTCCTTCAGTTTGAAACCGATTACATTGATTACAAATAAACGTTTTGGTTTTCTGGAACCCATTACAATGATTAAAATGAAACATTTTGGTTCTGAAATTGATTACAATGATCATCAATAAGCATTTCTTAATCCAGATTCTGACTTTTCTGGCGTTTCAATCCCCCTCTTCTCCCTTTGAATCTATCTAGACCCTTTGTGTGATCCGTTGTCTTTCATTGATGTCTGGACATCATTTTCCAGGCCCTAGAAAACTGCATTTGTCCTTACCCAGCCAGATTATCTCCTTCGGTTGCAGGTTAGGAAATTATATGTCCCAGATATGCCTAGAAACAAGTGTAACTTGTGTCAAGTTAGTGTATTGTTGAGATTTTTTCTTTTCGGGGGCATGAGAAAGTGGTTTGGGGCATTCCACTTTTCACCCCAAAATGCACCTGGTGGCACCACGTATCCCCAACCAAAAACCATGGTTTAAATTTCGACCCCCTTTCCAAAATTATCCTCTGCGCAGTTTCTCCCCCTGAAATGATCCTCAACTGTCGATCTGGAGATTTCAGGATATGCGACGTGTCGGGCCCCATCACTTAGCGCTCCCACTCACTTTAGTTGTTCCCTGCCATATTTATCCTTTTCTATAGTTTACTAGGATTCCAACCCGGTTTAGTGTCCTGCTAGATCCTAAAATCTTGATTTCACACACACACAAAAAATAGCATGTGATAACATGCTCCAATCCCTTCACCCCTCCCCGAAAATAGCACAAAATATGTATGGAAACTCGAGGGCTAGTAAACTTATGAGATGTAGGAAAAAGTATATGCAAGACCAGAGTCTACTCTAATCTATTCTGGCAAAGAAATGATGGAAACAATATTAAATCTAGGAAATATGGTGCTAACTAGGGTGTCAACACAAAGCCCCTTCATTATGGGTTGCAATATTTCACGATGAATTAGCAAAGCATTCATGCAACCGCAAAGAATTGCAATGGTATCCCTACCCTTCAGTAAGTGATCTCTCTTCTACCAAACAACCAAGGTAAATGCAAGAAAGAAAGGAAATCTATGAAAAATGGGCCATTTAAATCAAGGCTTCTCCAAGGTTTCCAAACCCAATATTTCACCCACTCTAAAATTCAAGCATTCAAGGGGTTCATGAGAGGAATTTTTCTCATGAACCATGATCTTCTGCAAACAAGCATTGAAACATAAGCAATGGAAACAATTAACGAACTACGGAATGAGACATGTTGCTTTATGAAATGAGAGGGAATAGATTGCAATATAAATCATTGTTGCTAATCTATGCTACAATGATAGGATAAGGGGAAATGTGGTATGAGTTGGTGGGCCCTCCCAACCAGTGTCGTGTTGCCTAAGAAACTACAGAACTGAAAGGGAAATTACACCATAAAATTAATCTTGAGTATCATATTATCACTTATATTAATGAAGAGAATAATAGACCTTATCTATTAGAGATGGAAAACGTTCAATCTCCCATCCCCCTCCCCTCTACTTTACTCATATATTTTATACAAAGAGGTGGGGGGCGAATTAGAACCAATTCCTCCAAATCTAGTCTATCAATCATGGATATATTTACAAAATGTTGTCTTTGTGTGTTTTTGGTAGATCTTGGTTGAAGAAAAACTCAAGATTTGATTACATTTGATCCATTTACCACAAAACTATCTAAAAATGGGATTGAGTTGGTTCCTTTGTTGGTTGGTTGTTTTGTTTGGGATACAGTTTGCCAACGACTTCAACAAGAAAGGACCCTTCTGAAGAACCACGTGTATCTTCCAATCCACGAACTGTTTGGAGAAACTGCTATTGAAACACATAAATGGGGATGTTCTAGACAAAACCCATGTCACGGATTTTTCAGATTCTTCTTCATTTCTCCAAAAATCACACCTGAAATCCATTATTTGGACCTGGGTATGAACCAAGGCACAAAAACCATGTTGAGGTTCAGATATTTAAAACCCATGTGACCATATTCCACATGGGTGCGTGCATATATGAAAACCCACAAACTTGGGTACTAAAATAGCTAGAGGTACAAGAACAGAACTGTCAAAACCTTCATCAACAAGATTAATCCAAATCCTTTCCAAATCATTAAAAACAAAGGAAATTATGGCAATTAACAATATTAAGCTTGTTAAGCACATTAACATCAAAAGTATGGATAAACATGGTATCAGGATTATTAAATGGGTGCACGCGTATGGTAAAAAGGTCAAGAATGGGACCAATTGATGGTGTAAAAGGCGTCAAATTAGCATCCCAAAAGTGAGAGTGGTTAGTGGCACTAGATTCCATGGAGATCTGGTGTGATTGATCAAATCTGCTAAAAGAGCTTAGGTCTAGAATATTGTCATATGAATGTAGTCATGGTGGATCAACAAGCAAGTAGATTTTCTAATGGGATGGATCAAGTGGGGAAGACAAGGACATGTCGGTGAAGAGATGTGAAGTTTGGGAAGAGATATAACTTGATTAGGAAGAGAGATACTCGAACTGACATTTTTTATGTATCCCAAATATAGAATTAACCGAAGAGAATGAACCTCATCAATTGAACATGTTGATAAAATGTGGACCATAAAGATTGTTTGTTCTATGTGGTCGGTAATCCAGGAAGAAGGATTCTTGATAGGTGAAAGCAAGAGTACCCAAAAGGAGCAGTGTACTAGGCAACATCTACAACCATGTTTGTGATGGATAGCGAACATGTAAGGAGTGGTTCTATGTGGTCGATGATCTAGGAAGGAGGATTTGTGATAGGCAAAAGAAAGAGTGCCCAAAAGATTCAATGTATTAGGCAAGAGTTGCAAGTATACCTATGGAAAATAGTAGGCATGTAAGAGTCAATGAGATGTGCTACATGACAAGAATTTGTTCTTGCATACAAGGATGAAGCCATGAGAAACCATGGGTGGAGAGAACCAGCTCGTGGTGATTCTTAGTGTCTGTGATATTTGGATGGTGTGAATGGAAGGGATGTAAATGACATGGTCCTCATTCCCATAGTCATTGGGGTAGGATCTTAGGAGTGGAGACTGCATTGTATCCATGAATCTATGAAGTAGTTGAAGCCAAAGGTTGTTCATTCCTGGCATTTTTATATTGATATTGACATCCAGTTGCAAATCACATTTCAACCACAACAGATCATTTTCCCACGTTCAATTCATTCTTAAATTGAATATGTTGTATCTTTATATGTCTATTAGTTCACATTATTTCAATCTATATGTGGTGCTACATGAAATATTTAATCCCATCACAAGTGAAAATTATTGTATGTCCCACTCTATTGTGTTGAATGTGTGAGAGATCTAAATCTACTATTCGCTCATGTTCATGAAACTTTATCTGTGAATGTTATCACAAATGTGCTCCAAGAAATGTCAATTCTGAAATGGATAGTGGTGACTGACAAGAAACAAGTAAGCCACAAGGGACTATTAGTGCATGAATTTGACAATAAGCTACAATGTCAAGGTGTTATATATAGAGTTGAGTGATATCTTGTGAAGTGCTTGAAGACCATGCCCTTGTAGTCCAAATGCATGCTAGATTTACATTGTTAGGGTTTATGCAATTATATGATCCTTGGACAAGTGTCAAGTTTTGGTGATTGAATATGGTTGTGGATCAAAGAAGGAAACGGAGGCACAAACAATTTTCTCTTGTGGGCCATGAGATTAAGATCCATGTTGATAGCAAATGGCGAATGACACAATGACAAACTAAAAAGAGAGGATCAAGTACTCAATACTTGTCACTATACTTGGAGCAAGAAGCAATGTGGGAAATGAAGCATATGGATGTTTCAATAATTATATACTTAGACATACAATGGAAAGTTTTTTCATATAATTGGATTTAATCCCATGTACATGGGCATATCATTGTAAAACTTTGTTCAAGCATGCATACCCTTGGTTTGTTGGTTCATCGGTGTAAGGTATATATGTAGAAATAGGTGACATAATTAATAGGGGCATGTTGTAATCTTGGATACCTAGTTATAAACTATGAGGGGGGTCAGTGTTTACCCCAAGTTAATTTTAAAAAGGGGGAATGTTAGGTTAATATTGGCTTGGTCAAGAGTGGATTAGATTAACCTTGATGAGGTCAGTAATGGGTTTATCGTTGATGGTTTGTGGGTCCATAGTATTCACTTATGATGAATCATATTTAAAGGGTTGGCATATTCCATTGTAAAGTACCTAGATTGGCTAGTTTAGCCAGATTAACTAAGATAATAGTAAAAATATCTTTGTTGTCGGTTTTATTGGTGATGGGTTTACACGGTAAATCTTTTGTGTATTTGTTTTTTCTCTCTGGCCAATAAGTTTAATATTTTTGGCATTGTAAGTTATCTTTGTATATTAATAAAAATACCATTGTTGGCCAATGTTACAATACTCTTATTGAACTTTGATTGGTTGTGAACTAATCTCTCATTTCCTAGTTCTCTTAGTGCTTGTTGGTGTGGGAATTTTAACTTGTGGACTATTCTCTCATTAGTATTGTTTATCGTCACTTATCCTTTACTTGTTAACCACTAATATGAATCGAGGAATCTCTCAATATCATGTGGACTATTCTCAGTTACTTTGAACCTTTGATTTTGCATATGCTTTAGTTGGAGGATCATTCTCCCTATCACCATATGTTTAATAGTGTTTCATTTCAAGTGGCTTCCTGACAAGGTTGTGCTCTTAGCAGTCATATCATTTCACTTCAAGAGGGAGTTGGGAGGCTCTGATTTGGATTCATTTCTAGTGGCAGTGGTGGCCTATTCTCCCTGCTACATCATTCGCTCTTTGCTCCTATAGTTAGGATATAGCTAGTTGAATTTTGCATCTTGAATTTGTCGCATTTCATTTCATTTTTTTACATTTCATACACATTTATATGTTTTCACTATACATATGTTAGTTAGATTATAAAGCGTATTAGAACATCAAACCTAGATCATGGAAATAAAGCCATAACTAGAGGGCTTGCCATTTCACAAACCAATGTCTAATTGGAACCTTTCATTAGATAAATCTCATGTCAACATGATGTTGTCTCTATTTTTGGATACAATGTATGTATATATAGATTATGGCTAGCAAAAAAAATCTTGAATAGTTTAATTTCAATATATCTTGAATAGTTTAATTTCAATATTTCATAGTAGATTTTAAGTTATTTCCACATCAATCCATATTTTAATGAGAATTTGATATTGCAAATTAAAAATATTATATTTTATTATATAAAAAAAAACAAATTAATTTTATCTTTTCATTATGAACACGGCACCAGTTAAATGCTTTATGATTAAGTTAGTATGTGCCTTGTATTTAAGCAATGTTTATTTAAAAGAAGGATCTTGCTGGTCTCTGGTGTAGAAAGAACTTAGAAGTGTTTAGGAAAGAAGAATCAACTTGTTGAGAATGGTGGTGGAGGAGGAGCTTGCTAGGGTTTCACACATGTATCATTGTTTGGTAGTTTGTTGGTTCACGAGCGGGTCCTCGGTCGCAGAACGACTCTGAATTGGACTGGCGAGTCATTTTGAAGGGGGGTTGGGGTTTTGGGGAATTCTACCACAAATTCCTTTTAAGAACTTACCTTCACTCTCATTACTCATGCATGGCAGCGACTAAGGAACCGAATGGGTTGTCAGAGACTGGAGGGGTGTGGGGGAATATTATGGCAGGGGACCCAATGTTATCTGTCAGAGAATCGGGGGAGGTTATGGCAGTGGGTTCAGTGGGTTCGGTGTCATTGTTGTCAGTAGTTATGGGCTTGGAGATTTCGACAAATATCGATTTGTCTCTTCCGGAAGGTTTGGTTCTTTCTTCGAAACTTGTTGGTGGGTTTTCTGGGGCTTCTTTGATAGGTCTAGGATAGGGTTTGGATATTTTTCTGTCTCTGAATGAGGGTGGATTGGGGTGCAGTGGTCCCGATCCTAGGGATCTCTTTGATGGGGATAGTTGGGGTTTACAACAGAAGGAATACTTAGGATCTGCCTCAAATGTTCCTTTCTCATTGTCAGAGGTACTCATTGACGCTGAGGTTTTTCTGAAGGTTGCAGTGATGGTGGGGGATTTATTTCAGAGGGTCTTCGGGGAGGACAGGGATGTAGTGGATCCTGAACCACCACAGTACAAAACTAGAACTCAGGGATTTTCTACGAAGGGGACCACAGAGGGGCAGAAGGTTGTGTGGTGGGGGGGGTCCCTCTACGCACAAAGGTTCGTAATGTGCTCGGGACCGGATTTGTTCAGAAATCATGGTGTTCAAAGAAGGAATTGATATGGATAGAGTGGTAGAATTATATGAGTTGGCGGTGGTGGGCAGGGCGCAGGAAAAAGGTTAGGGGATGATTTCTTGAGGACTTGGATTGCTACTACCTGGGGGAACAATATCTCAAGGACTCCTAGTATACGACTTCTGGCTAGGGGTTGGTTTGCCTTCTTATTCTCTTCCACGGAAGATGTGATCTTGGTTTTGTCGAAAATATGGAACATGGCAAGGACACCTATTGTTCTTAAACGGTGGACTCCAAACTTTGATGCAAAGAAGGAGCGGGTGGATGTGGTACCCATATGGGTATGATTATCGTGCCTTCCTATGCAATATTGGAATCATGTTCGATTTTCGGCCATTGGGAACAAATTAGGAAACTACATTGAAGCGGATATGTATTTTGAAGAGACTAGTCTGATGTCAGTGGCCAGGATTTTGGTGAGACTAGATCTTCAGCCAGGGTTACTTCAAGAGTTGAATATTGAGATGGAAATTGGATCTTTTGTCTAGCCTTTGGACTATGAAGGCATACCTTTCAGATGTCATAGGTGCCATATCTATGGGCATGGGGTTGCAGATTGTAAAATGCCTTTCAACGGGAATTTTCAGCTCTGAGGGTGATGATATTCATGTTAAGACGAGGCAGTTGGATTTAGAGCCAGTGATGGAGGGGGGATCATCAGTGGAGGAAGCAAAGGTTCATGGTACTGGAAAGGGCAGGAGGTGGAACACCTTGACTACCATGGGGATTGTCCCGACATGCAAAGAAGCAGGATTGTCTAAGGATCAAATGGAAACGACAAAGGCTATCCCAAGGTCACTAGTGTTGTCGGGTACGTTGTCGACTAGTAATTTAACGGTTGTCTCTTTTATAAACTTTGTTGCTTTGTTTCCATCGGGGGGATTGGGGGCTTCTGATATATTTTCTTTGGAGCTCTCCACTTTCCATCCTTTTTTGAGTACAGCTGCAATTATTTTTAAGGTTCCTACTGACGGGGAGTATTACCCTCCTCCACTACTCACTCATGTGGCTTCTTCTATGGGCTTGAAAGAGTCGGGTATTACTTGTGAATTATTGGTTTCTTCCCCTTTGAGTATTGAAGAGGTTGTAAGGACTTCTGATTTTTCCTCCTTGGGATAACCCATTTTTACGGCACCTACTTCCTCCTTATCTCTTTCCCCTATGGACTTGACTGGGGCCCTTCCCCACTTTTGTTCTCAGTCATCCTTTGGGAACTCATCAACATATGGGAGTAGGGTCCAATATACTTTGTGCAACGGGTCAATTTTAAATGAGGAAAATTGTGTGGGTGGTGATGAGGAGTTGGGGGGTCATGGTCTGGGGTCTTTACCTCATGCTCCATTATCGGTTAGAGGTCGGGGGGGATGTCCCACCTAATTTTTGCACAAGATCATGCCAGGATTTATTTTTCCTCAGGTAGAAAATCCTTCATAGAATGGGCGCTTAGAGCAAAGAAATCCCAAGGGATGGTTTCCTTATGAAAATCCTTTCCTTTAATTATCGAGGGTTGGCAAACCCTATGTTAGCACTTAAAGTCACACTTAGACTAATGTAAGTGCAATCCCAGTACCCACCAAAATATAAATTAATTAAATGGTTTGAGTAGGTGGATCAACAAGACTAGGAAAGAAAGGGAGAGGGAAACAAAATGTCTACAGAGGCATTCCATTGGGCATGGAGTCATAACATCCTACAGATCAAATTCAATAAAATTGTATATCAGATAAAGAGATATATAATGATGAGTAGAATCATGGTGAATATGAAAAAAGGAATAACATCCATTATACCGATATCCTTTCTACAATCGATAAAGATTTTCTTAAACAATGAACAATGATTTAATGGGCAAGCTACAACAGATCCTATGTTGTTCATGAATCCATCAATCAATGGAAGCTATGATCCTCAAAACCTGCAATATATTCAAAGAAGAAGATAAAAAAGAAGTGGGAAAACAAAGAAGACAATCTGATAACATCTCTCATGAATATTTAATGGCAGAAAATGTCATTACAAATAGGCCCTCGGGCTTACAAATGAGCAACTAAAACTGCTCCTCCAGCTCTCTCCTCTCTTGGCTCATGAATCCAACCCCCCTCTACTCTTGTACAATGAATATATAGAAATATAGGTCTTTTCCAACTCACCAATTCCAACTCCAACCCCTTTCCCAAAATAGAAACAGTTACAAACAGAGAATGACATGTTTTAACTGATTTCCTGCTTTTCAAAAGGCGAAATTCTGAAAAATAGGCTTCAAAAAGACACTTATAATTTTCAAAATATAATAGTTATGTAAAATATGAGAACGTTTTTTGTATATAATCTTGTTCTAAAGAAAAACCTCTCTCCTTCTCTATAAATTCATCTCCAGCTAGCCGATATACGTGTCACAAAAACATGTCTCAAACTGGAAATCAAGAAAATTGAAAAAATAGGGCTCAAATATTCCTTTGAATCTCCCAATTCGTGCTTGACAATAACCTCCTTTGTATTTTGAAAATTCATCCTGGTTCACCCGTAAATTCTCCTGGAAGTTAGCTAGTCAAAAATACCAGTTCAACAGTCTTCGAACAGAGTTTCCACAGCACATTTTGTAGCGCATTTCATAGCGCATGTCTAAATTCGTAGCGCCTGAGCCAATTTGTAGCGCCAAAGGAAAATCAAGTAGACAAACCCTTCCTGACCTCCAAACAAGAAAAAAAATCTCATGGAGTACCTAATGGATATGAGGTTGATGCTGGTAATTTTGAATTTGCACTCAGATGACTGCAAGCTACCTAACCTCCAACCCTCTTCCTTAACTAGTTCACAGCACCAACTCAAATATAGCTTGCACACTTCGAGGAGGTTGTTAGTTGATGGTATGACATAATCCCTGAGAATTTTCTTAAAATACAAGTTATGAAAACAATAAGATCTTATGTGTCATGATTCTTTAACCTTATTATTCTATGTGATAACATCTGGCTCCACAGGGGATGGCATGCTCCATGTGAGCTGCCAAGAACACGCAGTTTAGTGCCTTATCCATTCCATCTTTGCATATTGTATTCCTGAAAACATCTCTGCCCCTTATGAAAAATAAAAACACTGTCATAAGCTGCAAACTGAACTCACATTGTAGACAAATTCAAACTAAAAATCACATGCTCATGGACTGAGCTTATTTATGTACATCAACCTACACTAATCTATCTAGTTGAGATTCTTTACTTAATTGAAGTCATACTTCCAATGCAGCAATGTGAGTATCGAACTGATGAAAATAACTCCCTCCATGCAATGGTTCGAAATAATTTTCAAGTGATATGAACCTTGCAGCAAGAGGTTAGTAAGCAAAGGATACTTACAACTATGATCTGAAATCATACCAACAACTGGATCATTAGAAACCTTTGAAAAATATAACTCTATGTAAAAATCCACAGGATCATGAAACTTATGAAAAGATATTTCTAGTTGGTTAAGAAAACTATCTTGCTCCTCTGTGAAGGTTGACTCATCAATAAAATGATGGTCCTCGTATACTTTACAGCTACTCATATGTTGTTTGATGTTTGTTGCAAGTGCAGGTATAGAAATGATAGACATATCCTTGTTGATCCATGGAGTTTTTTGTTCATCAATAGGTGATAAAGAGAATTCCAATTGTTGTTGCAATTCTTCCCTATATTCTTCATTATCATATACTAGTTGGTTGCTAATAAGCTATGTATGTGCTTTAGTAAATATCTTCTCTTTATCATTTGAATACAAAACAATTTGATTTTCATGAAATCTTAAAACAGTAGATACATTTGATACAATGTCAAAAGTATCTATATTATGGATATCACTTTGAAGATCATGAACCTCTTGATCATAATGAAAAGTGTCTTCTACTGCACCATACTCTTTAAGACTATTCGATCCTTTACTCAACAAATTGAATCCATAACAACATTCTTGATGAAGGAAATCAGCTGCAAATTTCTCTTTGCAAAGAAAACGAAATGCAGCATGAAAATGTCTTAGTGAAGTAATACAAGCAACCGAGAGTGATCTACACCAATCATGAGCTGCTCCATCTAAAGAGTATGTAAACAATTTGATGAGGACATCTTCATCTATAATTTTCATCTTAATCATTCACTCATGAAAGTCTAATAAAAACTCAGCTGGTACTTCCCAATCCTCTCCTCTAAACCTAGGAAGGCAACCTTCCCATTCATCTCTACTAGGCATTGGATTTGGAAAACTAACTATCCTTGAAAAATCATAGAAAGCATACCTCTGATCTAGGATATTGTCCATTTAAAAATAATTGAGTCTCCAGTAGATATATGAACAATGGAGTCACCATGGTAAAAGATAAGCAGTCTAAAAGTGTCTAGCTTCAGTTCACCATCCAAAGCTAGATCTAATCATCATAGTTCATCCAGGGAAGGTGTCTTCATTGTCGTCCCCGGAAATGGCGCCAAAAATGTTAGAAATGAGAGCCACACTTAGATTGTTGTAAGTGCAATCCCAGTACCCATGAGAATATAAATTAATTAAATGGTTTGAGTAGGTGTATCAGCAAGACTAGGAAAGAAAGGGAGAGGGCAACAAAATGTTTGTAGAGGCATTCCATTGGGCATGGATTCATAACATCCTACAGATCAAAGGAAATCAAACTGTATATCAGACAAAGAGATATATAATGATGAGTAGAAGCATAGTGAATATGAAAAAAGGAAGAACATCTATTAAACAGAGATCCTTTCTACAATAGATAAAGATTTGCTTAAACAATGAACAATGATTTAATGGGCAAGATACAGCAGATCCTTTGTTGTTCATGAATCCATCAATCAATGGCAGCTATGATCCTCAAAAACTGAAATATGTTCAAGCAAGAAGATAACAAAGAACTAGGAAAACAAAGAAGACAATCTGATAACAACTCTCATGAATCTTTAATGGCAGAAAATGTCATTACAAACAGGCCCTCATGCTTACAAATGAGCAACTAAAACTACTCCTACAACTCTCTCATCTCTTGAAACATGAATCCAACCCCCCTCTACTCTTTTACAATGAATATATAGAAATATAGTTCCTTTCCATCTCACCAATTCAAACTCCAACCCATTTCCCAAAATAGAAACAGTTACAAACAGAGAATGACACGTTTTAACTGATTTCCTGCTTTTAAGGAGGTGAAATTATGAAAAATAGGCTTCAAAAAGACACTTGTAATTATCAAACTATAACATTTGTGTAAAATATGAGAACGGTTTTTATATATAATCTAGTTATAAATAAAATCCTCTCTCTTTTTCTTGAAATTAATCTCCAGCTGGTCGGAATACGTTTCGCAAAAACATGTCTCAAACATGAAATCATGAAAACTGAAAAAATAGGGCTCAAAGATTCCTTCGAATATCCCAATCCGTGACACCTGTGTGAAAAATAAAAGAGGTTAATGTTCTTGGGTATGTTATTGACAATAACCTCCTTTGGATTTTAAAATTTCATCCTTTTTCACCCAAAAATTCTCTTGGAAGTCAGCTAGTCAAAAATACCAGTTCAACAGTCTTAGAAAAGAGTTACCGTAGCACATTTCGTAGCGCCTGTCTAAATTCGTCGCACATGGGCCAGTTAATACAGCCAAAGGAAAATCAAGTAGCCAAACCCTTCCTGACCTCCAAACAAGAAAAAAAATCTCATGGAGTACTTGATGGCTATGAGGTTGATACTGGTTATTTTGAATTTGCCCTCAAATGCATGCAAGCTACCTAACCTCCAACCCTCTTCCTTAACTAGTTCATAGCGCCAACTCAAATATAGCTTCCAGACTTCAAGGATGATGTTAGTTGATTGTGTGACATAATCTCTAATAATTTTTTAAAAATACAAGTTCTGAAAACAATAAGATATTTTGTGTCATGATTCTTTAACCCTACAATTCTATGTGATAACACCCTATAAAAAATTCGTCGCTTAAAAGACTGGTAGAAGTTATTTCTCCGGAGGTCATATTTTTGCAAGAAACTCTGGGGATTAGTGAATCGGTGGTGGAGGCATTAAAATCTTTGCTTCCAGGCTGGTATTTTGTTCCGGTAGATGCAAAGGGACGCTATGGGGGTGTGGCTATTGGGTGGTTATTAAAGAAGTTCAATTGTGAGCAGGTTTGGGGATTTGAATCGGTGATAGGACTTAATGTTTTCTCTGCATATTTGGGACATCTGTTGACATTGGTAAATGTATATGGTCCTTACTCTAATATACAGAGATATTCGAAATCCCTGGCTAAATGTTCTTGGTTTTCTGCTAAGGAGGTTATCATTGGTGGGGATTTTAACTTATCTTTGGGAGCGGCGGAGCTCTGTGGTCCTCGTACACACCGGGATCCCTTGTCCAATTACTTTATTAATCTCCTGGATCAATATGGGTTGCTAGATATTGAACCAATAAAACTTAAGCTGACTTGGAGAAACAAAAGGACATGTGATGAATGGGTGGCCAAACGATTGGATGGATTCTTATTGGCGGAGGACCTTGTCGAATCCATGGTACTGGTCAGATAATGGGTTTCCAGTAACAGTGAATCGAACCAGAATTCGATTGTAGTGGAGCTAAAAGGTGGGGTTAGGCATGCTCGGAGTCCTTTTAAATTTTATGAGGGGTGGTTAAAGGATCTGGATTATCAAGCCTTGGTTCGTAGTATTTGGATCCCCATTGAACCTAATCCTCATAGTCATGAAGTTGTTCCTTTTTTGGAAAATTTGAAAAATATTAAGCAAGCAACCATCTCTTGGGCACATGAGAAAAAGTAAAAGAGGAACTGGATTTAAAAAACATTGAGCAGACCCTGTTGGATTGGCAGGATGGAAATGGGAGGGGGTTTTTCTCCAGTGTTGAAAAAGAGGACTTGGTCAGATTAGAATTAAGACAACGGGAACTACTGGTAGATAAAGAAGCATTGTGGCAACTAAAGAGTTGTGCTATTTGGCTTACTTGTGGGGATGATAATACCAATTTCTTTCATACTTATGCCAAAGGTAGGAAAATGACAAATACAATTTGGGTTCTACAACAGGATGACAGGCAAGTTGTCAATTCTTTTGAAGTTCTGGTTTCTTTGGGCACTGCACATTTTAGGGATATTTTCAAGGCACATGAGGGGACAACCATAGCCGAAATTTTTAAAGCCGCCAGGTTATTCCCTCATTTTTTTGAGGAGGAAGAGAGTTTGGCTTTGATGGAGGAGGTCTCGGAGAAGGAATTATTGGAAGTTTTACAATTTTTTCAAAAGGGTAAAAGTCCAAGCCCTAATAGATGGCCTATAGAATTTTATTTGGGTTTCTATGATTTGTTGGGCAGTGATGTATTAAAAGTGGTGGAAGAATCAAGGATAAATGGTCATATACATGAACCATTAAATTCAAACTTCATTGCTTTAATTCCTAAGACTGATAACCCCTCCTCCTTTGATGATATTCGGCCTATTTCCTTATGCAACTGTCTTTATAAGATTATATCTAAAGTGATCAGAAGAAGACTAAAAGAAATACTTACTAGAAATATTTCAAGTGAACAGTTTGGTTTTCGGGCGAGAAGACAGATTCATGGGGCTATTAAGGTTTCTCAGGAAGGATTACATAGTATGAAAAAAAGAAAACTCAAAGGGGTTGTAAAAATTGATCTATCGAAAGCTTATGAAAGAGTAAATTGGTTATATATCTGGATGTTGCTAATACACATTGGATTTGGGGTGGCCTTTACAAATTGGGTCATGGGCTGCCTTAAATCAGTTTCCTTCTCCATCCTAATTAATGGTTCAGCCTCCTCTTTTTTTAAAGCAGACAGGGGATTTAAACAGGGGTGCCCTTCTCTCCACTCCTCTTTCTTTTGGTTGTCGAAAGTCTCAGACATTTTTTGAATGAGGCAAACTCTACATGTACCTTCAGAGAGACAAAAATCTCTTTGGGTTTGCATATATCCCATTTACTCTTCATTGATGATATCTTAATCTTTTGTGATGGTTCTAGAAGGGATATTGAAAAACTTTGTGAAGGTCTAACTCTTTTTTAAAAGGTGACTGGTATGTTAATCAATAATCAGAAATCTAGTATTGCCATTGCATATTTGGACGAAGGGGATACTCAACATATTACTTCTAGGCTTCCCTTTCACGTTTTTGAACTGGACGTGGGTCTAAAATATCTTGGTTTTCAGTTAAAGCCAAATGACTATAGGAAGACGGATTGGTTGTGGCTCATCGCAAAATTAGAAAAAAGATTAAAGGTTTGGAGTCATAGGTGGTTGTCTAGGGTTGGACGTTTAGTTCTAATCAAGTCGGTGTTGGAGGCTATCCCGGTATACTAGATGTCCTTATCTTGGATTCCAAAAGTTATTTTGGAAAAGGCCAGGAGGCTTTGCTTTACTTATCTGTGGCAGGGAAACAAGGATAAAAAGGTTATGCCATGGGTTAGGTGGGAGTGGATTGCAGTTATGAAGGATTTAGGGGGTTGGGGGTTGAAGAACATCTTTTTATTTTCAAAAGCGCTTGCTACAAAATGTTCATGGCGTTTGATAAAAACTTCTAGCCTCTATACTAGAGTAGTATATTAGAAATACATCGCTCCTCTTACTACTCTAGAATGGATCCGAGATCCAAACAAAAATTCTTCGGGTATATCTATTATATGGAAAGTTGTGATAAAGGCATTTGATTTAATTGGGAATAGCCTAGTCTGGAGGGTCGATTCTAGTAGGTTGGTTCGTCTTGGTTTGGATCCATGGGTTGGTAGAAAGAGGGGACACTTGTTAAATGTTGGGACTCGGATTAGACTGGAACATGGTGGCTTCTACAATTTAGCTCAGGTCGGGGACCCCACTCAAACTACAATTTGGCATCAAGGTTGGATGTCGAGGTTGAGGCTAGGACTCCTCGATGAGGATCTCATCCACTAGGACAGATATTTGCAGGCTCTAATGGAAGCCTCTATTCATCTGGTTGATAGAGGAGATGAATTACTTTGGGATGGTGATGGGGGTGGAGATTATACTCCTAGAGCAGGTTATATTAAATTAAGTGTGGATATTCAACATAGAGAACCACTTTGGTGGTGGAGGAAGCTCTGGAAACAACATTGCTCGACAAAAGGGAGTCTTTTGGTTTGGTCGATTCTGGCAAACAAACTACCAACTTGGGATAATTTACAAAAGTGACAATTCAATGGTCAGGTCGATGCGCTCTCTGCAAAGAACAATTGGAATCTGTGGATCATCTTTTCTTACATTGTTCCTATGCTAGGGAAGTTTGGGTTTTTCCTAGGAATTTGAAAACCACACTCAGGCACTGGTAGGGAAACTCATTTGAGGTGATGTTGCAGGTGTTGATGTGTGAGAGGGGGAGTGTTGAGATCAGGGATTTTCCTTTAATCCTAGCTTGGGGAATCTGGATTGTTCAGAACATAGCTATTTTTCATGATGAATCCTTACCGACCGCCGGAGTTGATGTCAACGGTATTGGGATCATGGACTCCTTGTACTACTCGGGTGGGGAGGGTCTCGAACATCCTAGATCTGTCAGGGAAGAAATCTTTGACAACTCCAAGTTGTGGGGGTATTTTCACGGGGTAGCTTCAGTGGATCATGTTATGTGTGGAGGGGGTGGATTCCCCTATATATCCAGTTCACATCATTACACACTCAAAGTGGGATTGGGGGCAGGCACAAACAATTACTCAGAATTAATGGCTTTAAAAATCTTATTATTATTTGTTGTGGAGCAGGGTTGTCAATCATTACAAGTTTTTGGTGATTCCTTAATAATCATCAACTGGGAAAATGGTGTCCACAGATGCCACATATCTCAACTTGTTCTAATATTAGAGGATGTGATTCATATAAAAAGGTTTTTTGACTCCATTTCTTTTACCCACATCTACAGGGAGTGGAACCAGTTGGTGGACGGCCTTTCCAAAGAAGTCGCGCAACTAGCATATGGACAATGGTATATTGAAGAACAGTCAACATTGGGAACCCGTGGCTTCTATCATAGGCCTTTTCACGAAATTCAGGATATATGATCACCTTGGCATTTTTTTTTGAAGGGTCAAAACTTATTGTGTAAATATTGGGTTGTATGTATGTTTCTTGATACTTTACTATTCACTGGTGGGATAACACCCACATTTTTGGGGGCAAAATTATAGCAGAAAATTTTTCTTTGGGACTGAATATGTGATAGTCGATATGAATTTATATATTGGATGTAATGATGCCTTGTGTATGCATCGTTAGATCAGGACTACAAACTTGTTGGATAATATATACAAGGCTATTACTAATGGCTTGTATATATCTGTGTATGTAATTTTTATGAATTTTTCGGAGGAAAAAAAAAAAAAAGGATCTTTATTTAAAAGAAACACATAAGGAGAGGGACCTATAAGGATGTTTATTTAAGATAAAGGCATAAGGAGAGGGACCTATATGGGTACAATTATTTAGGAGCTATACGAAGGATGATGAGCTCCATGTGTTCACGACTAGTATGAGTTAGGTGTTTTAAGTTATTGTATTATGTGGTGGTCTTGTTGTCTTTATTTTAATTTGCCTTAATAATCGGTATCAGTTGAGTTGTTTTTTAAAGTTATTGTATTATGTGGTGGTCCTATTGCCTTTTTTTGAGTTTTCCTTAATAACCAGTATGAGTTAGATCTTTGAATTTATTGTATTGCGTGGTGGTCATATTGGCTTTATTTGAGTTTGCCTTAAGTCATTAACCTTTGTCAGGCAGTTTTGTTATTTGACCTTTCAAATTTAAAACTTTGAAAAAACACTTACAATTATTTGTTTATTAAATAGATAGTCATTCAAATCATTATTAAAATGAAAGGAAGAGATTGAAAAACAAAATGAGAAAACAAGAGGTATGTTAGAATTCTATTAATTTTGAGATTATTCTTATTAGTCACATTATATTAGAACTCTACTAATTTTGAGATTATTCTTATTATTCACATTATTATGTTGCATTTTTTAAATTCTAGACAAAATGATAAAACAAGAGCTATGCTAGAACTCTACTAACTTTGATATTATTCTTATTATTCACGTTATGTTATAACTCTACTAATTTTGAGATTATTCTTATTATTCACATTATTATGTTGCATTTTTAAAATTCTAGTGATGTTGGTTGACCACAAGAATACTTTGATAATTATAAGTGATTTTAATCTCACTCAACTTATCTTATATTTTATCTTATATTTTTATGGTGACTTTATATTACAAATTATGTACTTATATTTTATATGGTGACTTTATATTACAAATTATAGATGTTATATTTTATTATGTGAACAAAAATGAAATATTTAATTTTGAATTTTATGATAATCATGGCATTGGTTGATTGTTTCATGAATAAGTTATTATGTGTCTTTGATTTAATTAATGTTCATTTAAAAGAATGTAGCATAAGAAGAGGGAGCTATGAGAGGACAATTTTTAGGAGCTATAAAGAAGATGATAAGTTCTAGTTACAATACTAAAAACAAAATTTATTGAAATCAAATACATATTGACTAACATATTTACAAACTTAACGAGAATTGTGACTTGAAAATAAGAAGTCCTTAAAAATACATAATTTTTTATCAATAATATCAAAATCAACTCCCAAATTAAAAAGTGATGCTAGCACCTTTTTTTTCATTTCGGAATTAAAATTACCACATTTTGTAACCATAGCATTAATAGCATTGAAAACCTTGAAATTAACACCCGAATCAAAAAGTGGCACTGATAGCAACACAACTTTTTTATGTGATTAAAACTACAACTACTTTGAAACTGTGAACAAATATTTAAATCAATCCCAAAATCAAAAAGTGGCATTTCCAATAACACCCCTATCTTTTTTTTCAGGGCTAAAATCACAACCTTTTTGAAATCATAGCCTTGAAAATTGATATCCTTGCAACCAAAATCTTAAAATCAACCACCAAATAAAAAAGAGGTCGTATCAATACCACCATCTCTTTTTAGGACTTAAAATTGCAAAAGAATTGAAATTATAACCTAAGAACCTGAAACTATTACATATAAAATTAAAAAATGAAAAACATTGAAAAATAGAAAAGATAAATAAAAATTAGAAGAAAAATCCAAATAAACAATGTTTTTTTAATGTGTGAGTGTGTGTGTATAACTAACAAAAAATAATTTTTTAAAAATATTTTTTTCATTTTAATCAAATTTTTAAAAAATTAAAAATAGAAAAATAACAAACCAATTTGAAAATATATATATAATTAGTCAAAATAAAATTTAACAAAAAACGCTTAAAAAAATTAAAAAAACATTTAAAAAAACAAATATAACCAAATAATTGAGAAATTAATTATTAA
>SNQJ01S0044693.1:1094-19876 GCA_010110895.2 Picea sitchensis | reverse complement strand
AATGGCATCATGCGCCCCCCAAATCCTTACAACGGGTAGCAGCTCTAATTTATCAAATGAACTATTTTCCTCTTTCACGTGGCAACTTAATTTCTAGTGGGCAACTTGATCCTTGATACAAATTCTAGCTCTCTTTGACCAACGACTCCCTTTTGATGACCGACAGCTGTGCTTTTTAATTCAATTTTCTTCTTTAGTGATAAAATGGCAACTTCAATTCACGACAGCTAGGACGTCATGTCATTGCTTTCCACTGATCTAGCAACTACTTCTCCCTTCAATAGATCGTCGTGGCTTCTTTTAAAAGCAAATTTTCTTTCTCTCACAATCTTTTCACCTAGTCGTTGGATGACCATCTTCACCTTTCAATCAATGAGGATCTCCCCATTCTGATACCATGTTATAAAAGCTATAAACCCTAGATAGGGTTACATCACAAAACACATGAGAGATATTATGCAATAGCACTTATTGATATTATAAAAAACTAGTTCATTTATTAAAATGAGATTCACTTTCTTATAAAGAGCTCGAGAGGTCTTATTTGTCCACAAACCTAAAAGTTGATAATAGTGAAAACCCTAAATTTTATAGCCTAAGTCACTAAGGTGGATTTATTACACATGTAAGCCTTATATTCTAACACCCCTTTCTCTTATTTGAGTTTGCCCAAGAGTTTGCCCAAAGTCATGAACCTTTGAAACATTGCTTATATTTATTGCTCAAATAGTCATTGTTCTATGTCCTCCAAATCACTATTAAAGTGAAGATATGGAAAGACAAAAAGAACCAAGAGGTATTCTAAATCTCTACTGATTTTGAAATTATTCTTTGTTATTTGAATCATTAGGTTGCATTCTTATAAATCTAAAGGTCTTATGCTCAAGCCTTTCAGCATAAGTGGAAATAAGGTAACAAGGAAGTTGACTAAAACTGGTCACAACACTATTT
Source organism: Picea sitchensis (assembly GCA_010110895.2). NCBI lineage: Eukaryota > Viridiplantae > Streptophyta > Pinopsida > Pinales > Pinaceae > Picea > Picea sitchensis. Next base: position 18,925 of record SNQJ01S0044693.1, on the reverse strand, counting down.
TAATCAAACCTACATTAAAATAGAACCACAACCTTCGACTAGATCCTCCATGCCCAAGTGTTTCAACACAATTTAAACAAAGAGATGAAAGAGGCTGACTTCTATTAATACGAGAGTCTCAAATTTGATACATAACCAGAGAACAGTTTTGGCATCAAAATTACACAGTAGGGAGCTCGGCTCAACCAGTTGACGACCATAAAAAAATCTTGAACTGATCTATTTATACTCAGATCAGTCCACAACTACCAGGAGTGTGACCTAGCCATCCCATTCAAGGTTTTACGTCTGTGCATCTGTATGTCAGACTGTGCGTGTATCCTTCCATCAGACACGAGCTCAGATTAGCATGGGCCTGCAGGAAAAATGGTCCATAGGAGTACCTTGAGCTGACAGTATTATGTCTCCACGGCCAGACCCTCCATGCTTTCTAATTACTGAGTGAGTCAAGGTTTCAACCATCGGTCCTTTCTTTTATTAATTGAACCATCAGGAACGGTACGAGGCTTAACACCTAGGGGACTACCATGTGATGCTCTTGGATTCGTCATTATACAAGCACGTGATTGTAGGGTCGTGAAAGGCGGTTTGGATCCACACCGCTTTTGAGACTGCAATTCACCACCTTCTTCCACGTACCTTCCTCATTGTACCATGGTCTCAATTGCAGGACTTCTCTATAATTTTATCAATTGAGCATGTGTTGTCCCTGCAATGAAGTGTGGTCGTCGATCCGATGAAAATCTGTGATCTAGGAAACCCTGCTATCTGCTGCGAATATCAAGGTATCACAATTACTTCAGGATTTTAGGCTTCAGGCCTCCTTGATGCGTATCTCTTACAATAATTTGAAGTGTTGAATTCCCAAAGTGAAATATCTAGTGACGTGTGGCCTCTTGATTTGGACGGTCGAGATTTACTTCGGGGGTTCGGGGTTCGGGGTTCGGGCCTTTTTCCCCTGCTTGCTCGTGAAATTCTCCGAAGTGTCGAATTCCCGAAGTGAGAGATCTAGTGACGTGTGGCCTCTGATTTTGGATGGTCAAGATTTACTTCTAGACCTTTAGGACTTTGGGGCTTCTGGTGATACTATTGCCAAGATCAACGGTCCTGTTGGTTTGAGATCAACGTTCCACAATTATTTTGGGAGTTCGAGCTTCAACTCTTCGGGACTTTTCAATGCTTAGCTCTTACAATCCTTTGAAGTGTCGAATTCCCGAAGTGGGATATCTTCCTCCACGTGTCCTCTAGATTTAGACGGCTGATATTTAATTCAGGAGTTTGGGCTTCTAGATTTTGCTTATGCTTGCTTGCACAATCCTCCAAAGTAAATCTTCTGAAGTGCGAGATCTGTCGACGAGCGTACTTAGCCTTCAATGGCTCAGATTTACTTCAGGACTTCATCTCCTCTTCCTAGTCGCTAATCCTTGCGCGACTTTGAAATCCTAACCGCCCGAGAGTCGTTGATCCGAACAACTTATGGGGTCTCCATCGTTGAAAATAAAACCTGCTTGTTGATGATTCAAGCCCAAAATGGAGTGCTCTTGAATGTTGTGTTTGTGCTTATGGTTGTTTCTTGTGAAAGCAAAAGATTTATCCAACTGATGTGACCCTTGAAAACTATATGTGATAACATTTGACTCCACAGGGGATGGCATGCTCCCTACAAGCTGCCAAGAATGCGCAATTCCAGTTCCTTAGCCTTTGGGTTGTGGATTCGAGCTCAAATACGTCTTGTTGAGGACCACAAGATCATATGTACACTATCTACTTGAAAATAAAGGAAACACACATGCTCCAAAAGGAGCTTATTTATGTACAATCCTACACTAATTGATTTTTACAATATGCTAGGTGAAAGAAAACTTCCACCAAAGCCATTCAAGTAACCTCCTAACTGAAAACTTATATACTCTGTCACTGATCAACAAAGGCTAATGAAAGTGTAATAGAAAATTGATTACATTCTTCAGATCTCCTCCTAATGTTGAAGGTAAGATAAAACTTGGAGGCTTCAATACCTTGAGGAGATGCAACTCCATGTATTTCCCTACAGGGTCGTAAAATAGGTGATAAACCCTAATAGGCTGGTAACAGAAATCCTGTTATGTTTTATAGCTGCTTGCGTTGGGATGAATGTCTGTGGCAAGCACAGGTGAGTGAAATGTTGATGTCGACTGTTGATCCACTTCTCCTTTGTCTGCTCTGATAACATCTGCTAGTTGATGGCGAGAAATAGCCTCATGTATATCAATGGATGGCTCTTTCTCCTTAACATGCTTCTCTTGGTAGGAGCTTTAATTTTCATCTGGAGGCTGGATGCTAATGCTCTTTGCTTTGAAAAACACCTCCACATCTTCATCATTGTCTCCATAATGATCAAATGAAGGAGGAGCCTCGAATGAACTACCAAGAGGTATCTTTTTTCCATCATGAGAGAATCGTACTTCATTATTAAACATAGGTTGCCTTTCAAGATACAACCTAGGAAGAAATATCTCATCATCATCATATGATTCCAAAGAAGGTTTCTCATATCTAGGCTCTTTATAGAAAGGGATACAAAGAATATTAGCTTCCAGAACCAAGTCAATTTTTGCACTTTCCTTACTGACACAGCAAATACAGTTTTCATATGATGTAGATGAACAGGGAAGAGAAAGAGTTGATTCCTCATCCAAGGAATCTTCTTCATCCTCACAGCCTTCATAAGAATCAATTATATCCTGAACATGGTCTTTATACTCCTCACAACAACTATGACAAATTAACTCAGAGGAATAAAAATTTTGACAATGAGTATTGAAAGTTGCATGAAACTCTTCTAGTGAGGAGATGCTAGTAGGGGGAAAGGATAGATACCAATTATGAGCATCCCCCTCTAATGATTACATGAACATATTCATTAATGCATCCTCGTGGTGTATTCCCACTGATGTATGAGTTCATGAAACTCAAGCAAATGCTCAGCAAGGTTGTCATATCTATGTTCTCCAAATGTGGGAAAAAAATCGCCCCGCTCATCCATAGTAGGAACAACATTTGGAAAACTAGGAACAATAGAGAACTTAAAAGGAGAAAACCTTTGTGCCAAGATGGCTTCCATATGAAAATATGACTTCTTAAACTTGTGGAGTCTCCACTGGATTATTTAATCATGGAGTCGCTCGGTGAATGATAAGCAGTCAGAATAATGTGTCCAATTTCAGTTCACCATCTAAAACTAGATCTATTCATTGGCATTCTCCCAGGGAAGATATATTCACTTTTGTCCCTGGAAACAATGCCAAGAATGTTAGCACTGAGAGTCACCTTCATACTACAAGAGGATAAACCCAGTACCCATTGAAATGTTTGTGGATGTTGGTTTTATGAGTGGAGGTCAAATGGGAAAAACTCAGTACAAGAATGATTTTAATCACAGAAAATGGACAAGCAATGCACAGGGAAGTGAGGTCCTCATTAACTTCAGTCAGTAATTTGAGTTTAAGTGTGAGCAGAAGGAAGACTTAGTGAGAGAGGTGAACAAGACTGCTATGGGAATCTATCTTTCAAGCAGCTTGGTGAAGAAAAACTCAGGCTCAAGAGCACTCTTGAACTCAATTTTCAGACACTGAAATATGTCACAGCAGCATAATAATCAAACCTACATTATCATGCAACTACAATAACTCGATTGGATCCTCCATGCCCGAGATTTTCAGCATAAGGGAAAATAAGGTAACAAGGAAGCTGACTAAAACTGGTCACAACACTACTATAATCAAACCTACATTACAATAGAACCACAACCCTTGACTGGATCCTCCATGCCTGGATCCTCTATTAATGCGAAAGTCTCAAATTTGATACATAACCACAGAACAGTTCTGGCATCAATATTACACAGTGGGGATCTCATCTCAACCAATTGACGATCATAAAAAAATCTTGAACTAATCTATTTATACTCAGATCAGTCCACAGCTACCAGGAGTGTGAAATGGCCATCCCATTCAAGGTTTTACATCTATGCATCCTTCTGTCAGACTGTGTGTGTATCCTTCTTTCATACGTGAGCTCATATCAGCGTGGGCCTGCAGGAAAAGCCATTCATAGGGGTACCTCAGGATGACAGTCTTCTGTCTCCATGGCCAGACCCTCCATGCTTTCTAATTATTGAGTGGGTCTAGGTTTCAACCACCAGTCCTTTCTTTTATTAATTGAACCCTCGGGATTAGGACGAGGCTTAATGCCTAGGGGACTACCACGTGTTTCTCTTAGATTCATCGTTATACAAGCACGTGATTGCAGGGACGTCAAAGGCGGTTTAGATCCACACTTCTTTTGAGCCATCAATTCACCACCTTCCACAACGTACCTTCCTCGCTATACCATGGTCTCAATTATGAGACCGCTCTAGAATTTTATCGCTCGAGCATGGTTTGTCCCCGTAATGAACCATGGTCATCAATCTGAGGAAAATCCGCAGTCTGGGAAACCCTGATACCTTCTAAAAAGATAAATGGATCACAATTACTTTGGTAGTTTAGGCTTCGGATCTCCTAGATGCATAGCTATTACAATCATCTGAAGTGTCGAATTCCCGAAGTGAGAGATCTAGTGACGCGTGGCCTCTTGATTTGGACAGTTGAGATTTACTTCGGAAGTTTGGGCTTTGGACCTTTTTCCCTGCTTTCTAGCACAATTCTCTGAAGTGTCGAATTCCCAAAGTGAGATATCTGGTGACGCGTGGCCTCTTGTTTTGGACGGTCAAGATTTACTTTGGGACCTTTAGGAATTCGGGGCTTCTAGTGATATTGTTTCCAAGATCAACATTCTTGTTGGTTTGAGATCAACGGTCCACAATTATTTTGGTAGTTTGAGCTTCGGCTCTTCCGGACTTTTCAATGCTCAGCTCTTACAATCCTCCAAAGTGTCGAATTCCCGAAGTAGGAGATCTACCTCCACGTGTCCTCTACATTTGGATGGTCGAGATTTATTTCGGGAGTTTGGGATTTGGGATTTTGTTTCTTCTTGCTCTCACAATCTTCTGAAGTAAATATTCCAAAGTACAAGATCTGTCAACGTGCGTCCTCAGCCTTCAATGGCTCATATTTACTTCGGGACTTTGGCTCCTCTTCCTAGTTGCTAATACTTGCGCGAATTTGAAATCTTGACCGCCCGAGAGTCACTGATCCAAACTACTTATGGGGTCTCCATCGTTGAAAATCAAACCTGCTTGTTGATGATTCAAGCTTGAAATTGATTTCTCTTGAATGTTGTGTTTGTGCTTATGGTTGTTTCTTGTGTAAGAAAAATATTTGGCCAACTGTTGCGACCCTTGACAACTCTATGTGATAATAGAAACCTTTGAAAAATATAACTCTATGTAAAAATCCACAGGATCATGAAACTTATGAAAATACATTTCTAGTTGGTTAAGAAAACCATATTGCTCCTCTGTGAAGGATGATTCATCAATAAAATTATGGTCCTCATGTACTTTACATATACTCAGATGTTGTTTGATGTTTGTTGCAAGTGCAGGTATAGAAATGATAGACATTTCCTCGCTGATCCATGGAGTTTTCTGCTCATCAATAGGTGATAAATATAATTCCAACTGTTACTGCAATTCTTCCCTATCTTCTTCATTATCATATATTGGTTGTATGCTAATAAGCTTTATATGTGCTTTAGTAAAGATATGCTCTTTATCATTTCAATACTCAAAGGAAACAATTTTATTTTCATGACAACTTAAAACAGTAGATACATTTGATACAATGTCAAAAGTATCTACATTATGGCTATCACTTTGAAGATCATTAACCTCTTGATCATAATGAAAAGTGTCTTCTACTGCAGCATACTCTTTAATACTGTTTGATCCTTTACTCAACAAATCGAATTCATAACAACATTCTTGATAAAGGAAATCAACTGCAAATTTCTCTTTGCAAAACAAACGAAATGCAGCATGAAAATGTCTTAGTGAAGTAATACAATCAACTGAGAGTGATCTACACCAATCACGAGTTGTTCCATCTAAAGAGTATGTAAACAATTTGATGAGGACATCTTCATGTATATTTTTTAGCTTAAGCATGCACTCAAGAAAGTCTAATAAAAACTTGTCTTGTACTTCCCAATCCTCTCCTCTAAACCTAGGAAGGCAACCTTCCCATTCATCTCTAATAGGCACTCGATTTGGAAAAATGACTATCTTTGAAAAATCACAGAAAGCATACCTCTGAGCTAGGATCTTGTCCATTTTAAAACAATGGAGTCTCCAATAGATATATGAACAATGGAGTCACCATGGTGAAAGATAAGCAGTCTAAAAGTGTCTAGCTTCAGTTCACCATCCAAAGCTAGATCTAATCATCATAGTTCACACAATGAAGGTGTCTTCATTGTCATCCCTGGAAATGGCGCCAAAAATGTTAGCACTGAGAGTCACACTTAGACTGTTGTAAGTGCAAGCCCAATACCCATCACAATATAAATTAATTAAATGGTTTGAGTAGGTCGATCAACAAGACTAGGAAAGAAAGGGAGAGGGCAACAAAATGTCTATAGAGGCATTCCATTGGGCTTGGAGTCACAACATCCTACCGATCAAAGGAAATCAAACTGTATATCAGACAAAGAGATATATAAATATGAGTAGAAGCATGGTGAATATGACAAAAGGAAGAACATAAATTATACAGAGATCCTTTTTTCAATAGATAAAGATTTTCTTAAATAATGAACAATGATTTAATGGGCAAGCTACAACAGATCCTCTGTTGTTCATGAATCCATCAATCAATGGTAGCTATGATCCTAAAAACCTGCAATATGTTCAAGCAAGAAGATAACAAAGAAGTGGGAAAACAAATAAGACAATCTGATAAGAACTCTCATGAATATTTAATGACAGAAAATGCCATTACAAACAGGCCCTCGGGCTTACAAATGAGCAACTAAAACTGCTACTTGATATCTCTCCTCTCTTAGCTCATGAATCCAAACCCCCTCTACTATTGTACAATGAATATATAGAAATATAGGTCATTTCCATCTCACCAATTCGAACTCCAACCCCTTTCCCAAAATAGAAACAGTTAAAAACAGAGAATGACACGTTTTAACTAATTTCTTTCTTTTCAGGAGACGAAATTCTGAAAAATACGCTTCAAAAAGACACTTGTAATTCTCAAACTATAACAGTTGTGTAAAATATGGGAAAAAATTTTGAAGATAATCTCGTTCTAAAAAAAACCTCTCTCGGTTTCTTGAAATTAATCTCCAACTGGCCAGAATACGTGTCGCAAAAACATGTCTCAAACAGGAAATCGTGAAAACTAAAAAAATAGGGCTCAAATATTCATTCGAATATCCCAATCCGTGACACTCGTGTGAAAAATGAAATAGGTTAATGTTCCTGGGTCCATGCTTGACAATAACCTCCTTTGTATTTTCAAAATTCATCCTGGTTCACATGAAAATGCTCCTGGAAGTCAGCTGGTCAAAAATATCAGTTCAACAGTCTTAGAACAGAGTTTTTGCAGCACATTTCGTAGCGCCTGTCTAAATTCACAGCGCCTAAGCCAGTTCATAGAGCAAAAGGAAAATCAAGTAGCCAAACCCTTCCTGACCTCCAAACAAAAAAAAAAATCTCATGGAGTACTTGATGGCTATGAGGTTGATGTTGGTAATTTTGAATTTGCACTCAAATGCCTGCAAGCTACCTAACCTCCAACCCTCTTCCTTAACTAGTCCACAGCGCCAACTCAAATATACCTTGCACACTTCAAGGAGGTTGTTAGTTGATGGTATGACATAATCCCTGAGAATTTTTTTAAAATACAAGTTCTGAAAACATTAATATCTTTTGTATCATGATTCTTTAACCCTACAATTCTATGTGATAACACCCTATAAAAAAATCGTCACTTAAAAGACTAGTAGAAGTTGTTTCTTTGGAGGTCTTATTTTTTCAAGAAACTCTGGGGATTAGTGAATTGGTAGTGGAGGCGTTAGAATCTTTTCTTCAGGATGGTATTTTTTTGCAGTAGATGCAAAGGGACACTCTGGGGGTGTGGCTATTGGGTGGTTATTAAATGAGTTCAATTGTGAGCAGGTTTGGGGATTTGAATCGAGGATCGGACTTAATGTTTTCTCTGCATATTTGGGATGTTCGTTGACACTGGTAAATGTATATGGTTCTTAATCCAATAGACAGAGATATTCGGAATCCCTGGCTAAATGTTCTTGACTTTCTGCTAAGGAGGTTATCATTGGTGGGTATTTTAACTTCTCTTTGGGAGCGGCGGAGGTCTGGGGTCCCCGTACACACCTGGATCCCTTGTCCAAGTACTTTATTAATCTCCTGGATCAATATGGGTTGTTGGATATTGAACCAATAAAACTTAAGCTGAATTGGAGGAATAGAAGGACAGGTGATGATCGGATGGCCAAACGATTGGATCGTTTCTTATTGGTGGAGGACCTTGTCGAATCTGTTTCACTAGTCAGACAATGGGTTGCCAGTAAAGGTGAATCATACCACAATTTGATTGTAGTGGATCTGAGAGGTAGGTTCAAGCATGCTCTGAGTCCTTTTAAATATTATGAGGGGTGGTTAAAGGATCTGGATTATCAAGCCTTGGTTCGTAGTATTTGGATCGCCATTGAACCTTATCCTCATAATCATGCAGTTGTTCTTTTTTTGGAAAATTTGAAAAAGATTAAGAAGGAAACCATCTCTTGGGAACATGAGAAAAAATTAAAAGAGGAACAGGATTTAAAAAACATTGAGCAAACCCTTTTGGATTGGCAAGATGGAAATGGGAGGGGGGTTTTCTCCAGTGTTGAAAAAGAGGACTTGGTCAGATTACAATTAAGATGGCGGGAACTACCAGCGGATAAAGAAGCATTGTGGCGACTAGAGAGTTTTTCTATTTGGCTTACTTGTGGGGATGTGAATACCAAGTTATTTCATACTTATGCCAAAGGTAGGAAAATGAAAAATACAATTTGGGGTCTACAACAGGATGACGTGCAAATTGTCAATTCTTTTGAAGGTCTGGCTTCTTTGGGCACTGCACATTTTAGGGATCTCTTCAAGGCACATGAGGGGACATCCATAGCCAAAATTGTTAAAGCTTCTAGGTGATTCCCTCATTTCATTGAGGAGTAATAGATTTTTTCATTGATGGAGGAGGTCTCGGAGAAGGAATTATTGGAAGTTTTACAATCTTTTCAAAAGGGTAAAAGTCCAAGCCTTGATGGTTGGCCTATAGAATTTTATTTGGGTTTCTATGATTTTTTGGGAAATGATGTATTAAAAGTGGTGGAAGAATCAAGGATAAATGGTCATATACATGAACCATTAATTTCAACCTTCATTGCTTTAATTCCTAAGACCGATAACCCATCCTCCTTTGATGATATTCGGCCTATTTCCTTATGCAACTATATTTATAAGATTATCTCTAAAGTGGTCAGCAGAAGACTAAAAGAAATACTTACTAGAAATATTTCAAGTGAACAGTTTGGTTTTCGGGCGGGCAGACAGATTCATGGGGCTATTGGGGTTGCTCGGGAAGGATTACATAGTATGAAAAAAAAAAAACTCAAAGGCGTTGTTGTAAAAATTGATCTATCGAAAGCTTATGATAGAGTAAATTGGTTATATATCTGGATGGTGTTGATACACCTTGGATTTGGGGTGGCCTTTACAAATTTGTTCATGGGCTACCTTACATCAGTTTCCTTCTCCATCCTAATTAATGGTTCAGACTCCTCTTTTTTTAAAGAGGACAGGGGAGTTAGACAGGGGTGCTCCTTGTCTCCACTCCTCTTTCTTTTGGTTGTCGAAAGTCTCAGTAATTTTTTGAATGAGGAAAAGTCTACAAGTACCTTCAGAGGGATAAAAATCTCTTTGGGTTTGCATATATCCCATTTACCCTCCATTGATGATATCTTAATATTTGGTGATGGTTATAGAAAGGATACTGAAAAAATTTGTGAAGTTCTAACTCTTTTTAAAAAGGTGACCGGTATGTTAATCAATGATCAGAAATCTAGTATTGCCATTACATCTTTGGACAGCAGGGAGACTCAACATATTACTTATAGGCTTCCCTTTCAGGTTTTTGAACTAGACGTGGGTCTAAAATATCTTGGTTTTCAATTAAAACCAAATGACTATAGGAAGACGGATTGGTCGTGGCTCATCGCAAAATTAGAAAAAAGATTAAAGGTTTGGAGTCATAGGTGGTTGTCTAGGGCTGGAATTTTAGTTCTGATCAAGTCGGTGTTTGAGGCTATCCCGGTATATTGGATGTCCTTATCTTGGATTCCAAAAGGTATTTTGGAAAAGGCCAAGAGGCTTTGCTTTACTTATCTGTGGAAGGGAAACAAGGATAAAAAGGTTATGCCATGGATTAGGTGGGAGAGGATTGCAGTTCTGAAGGCTTTAGGGGGTTAGGGGTTGAAGAACATATTTTTATTTTCAATAGCGCTTGCTGCAAAATGTTCTTCGCGTTTGATAAAAACTTCTAGACTCTAGACTAGAGCAGTATATTAGAAATACATCGCTCCTCTTACTACTCTAGAATGGATCTGGGATCCAAACAAAAATTCTTCTTGTATATCTATTATATGGAAAGTTGTGATAAAGGAATTTGATTTAATTGGGAATATCATGGTCTAGAGGGTCGATTTTGGTAGGTTGGTTCGTCTTGGTTTGGATCCGTGGGCTGGTAGCAAGCGGGGACAGCTATTAAATGTTGGGACTCATATTAGACTGGAACATGGTGGATTCTACAATTTAGTTCAGGTCGGGTACCCCACTTAAACTACAATTTGGCATCAAGGTTGGATGTCGAGGTGGAGGCTAGGACTCCTCGATAAGGATCTCATCCATTGGGATAGATATTTACAGGCTCTAATGGAAGCCTCTATTCGTCTGGTTGATAGGGAATATGAATCACTTTGGGATGGCGATGGGGGTAGATATTATACTCCTAGAGCAGGTTATATTAAATTAAGTGTGGATATTCAACAGAGAGAACCACTTTGGTGGTGGAGGAATATCTAGAAACAACATTGCTCGGCGAAAGGGAAGCTTCTGGTTTGTTCGATTCTGGCAAACAAACTACCAACTTGGGATAATTTACAAAAGTGACAATTCAATGGGTCAGGTCGGTGCGCTCTCTGCAAAGAACAATTGGAATCTGTCGATCACCTTTTCTTACATTGTTCCTATGCTAGGGAAGTTTGGGCTATTTCCAGGAATTTGAAAACCACACTTAGGTGCTAGTAGGGAAAATCATTTGAGGCGACGTTGCAAGTGTGGATGTGTGAGAGGAGGAGTGTTGAGATCAGGGCTTTTCCTTTAATCCTAGCTTCGTGAATCTAGATTGATCAGAACATAGCTATTTTTCATGATGAATCCTTACCGACCGTTGAGTCGATGTCAATAGTATTGGGATCATGGACTCCTTGTAATGCTCGGGTGGGGAGGGTCTCGAACATCCTAGATCTGTCAGGGAAGAAATATTTGACAACTCCAAGCCGTGGGGGTATTTTGATGGGGTAGCTTCAGTCGATCATCTTATGTGTGGAGGGGGGGGATGCCTCTATATATCAAGTTCACATCATTACACACTTAAAATGGGATTAGGGGCAAGCACAAACAATTACTTAGAATTAATGGCTTTAAAACTCTTATTATTATTTGTTGTGGAGAAGGGTTGTCAGTCATTACAAGTTTTTGGTGATTACTTAATAATCATCAACTAGGCAAATGGTGTCCACAGATGCCACATATCTCAACTTGTTCCGATATTAGAGGATGTGATTCGATAAAAGTTTTTTTTACTCCATTTCTTTTACCCATATCTACAGGGAGCGAAACCAGTTGGTGGACGGCCTTTCCAAAGAAGTTAAGCAACTAGCATATGAACAATGGTATATTGAAGAACAATCAACATTGGGAACTCGTGGCTTTTTATTTTGAAGGGTATATGATCACCTTGGCATTTTATTTTGAAGGGTCAAAACTTATTGTGTAAATATTGGGTTGTATGTATGTTTCTTGATACTTTATTGTTCACTGGTGGGATAACACCCACATTTTTGGGGTCAAAATTATAGCAGAATTTTTTGCTTTGGGACTGAATATGTGACATTCGATATGGATTTATATATTGTATGTAATGATGCCTTGTGTATGCATCGTTATATCAGGACTACAAACTTGTTGGATAATATATACAAGGTTATTACTAATGGCTTGTATATATCTGTGTATGTAATTTTATTATAATATAATGAAATTATGAATTCCGAGGAAAAAAAAAAGAAGGATCTTTATTTAAAAGAAACCCATAAGGAAAGGGACCTATAAGGTTGTTTATTTAAGAGAAAGTCATAAGGAGAGTGACCTATATGGGTACAATTATTTAGGAGCTATATGAAGAATGATGAGCTCCATGTGTTCACGACTAGTATGAGTTATGTTAGCACTGAAAGTCACACTTTGACTGCTAAAGTGTAAGCTCGGCACCCATTAGAATGTAAAAGATAATTTTGGTTTTGAATAGGTGGATCAGCAAGATGGATAAAGAAAGAGAGAGGGTTGCAAACCGTAGATCAGTGGGCTACACCAATGGGAAATGGAGTCACAAACATCCTACTCATCGAAGGCACAAAAGTTGCTCAAAAGAAAACAAGATTATATGCTGATAAATGGAAGAATGAAGAAGGAAAACATAAGGTATAATGTTCACTAAACAGATATCCTCTCAATTTAATGAATCAACAAATACTTGAATATAAACAATGATTGATGGGCAAAATACAGCAGATCATCTGTTGCTTAGGGATCCATAAATCATTGACAGCCTTTGATCCTCAAATCTGCAATATATTCAAATAAGAAGAAATATAAATAGAATATTTGCAATCTAAAATCATAGCTCTCATGAGTCTCCAATAGCATTAATGCTTACAATCATAAAATGCCCACAGGCTTACAAATGAACACACACAAAAATTGCCTACTCCTACTCTCTCTAGCCTCTCTTGGCTCATGAATCCTCTTTCTCCAAGAGATCTCTCCTTCCTTAAAAAGAAAATAGCATCCAAATAAACTTAGGAGGTTGAATCCCATCTCCTCCATTGGATTCTAAGACTTGGAGATAGGTGGCAACAATCAAAGAGACAAAAATCCAACAAACTGCTAATTTTCAGGAATTTGTTGGAAGTCATTAATAAATTATTTCCACCTCATTGCATGAGGTCTTTGATGGAGATAAATGCTAGGTGTAGGTGTCCCTTGACATCTAAATGATCCTTCAGAATCTTTTTGAATCCTCCTTGACATGTGGCAACCTCCCAACAAGTCGAATATCAAAACCATGATCGCTACAGGAAATTCGGTAGTGTCGTTGTGCAGATTCGGTAGCGCCACTTCTATGTCTAATATCTCTCAAACCATAATACATTTTGAAAAAATGAGAGAGGTTTTTGTTATTTGGAATGTCATGAACAAAAATTCCTCCAATTTTCAAAAATACCTTCTCAATTGTTCACAATCTCAGTTATAAGTTAGTGACTCAAAACTGGTAAAACAACTCTACACAATTCATTTTCTGCCAGGATTTAGGTAGCGAATTTATGTAGTGCCTGCCTATGTGTCTGCGTGCGATTGGGTAGCGCAAATCTGTGAGTTCTTTTCATGCTTGAACTTGGAGATTGGGAAAAAACCAATATAATTTCAATTTTCCCCAAAATAAATAAAATATCCCATAACAATTGTATTCATTTGCCAAAATGAATAATGAAGGATTTATGCAACGTTGAGGCATAAACCAATCTTGTGCTAATATAGGATCCATGGGGGATAGATTCCTCCCTGTGAGGCTCTAAGAAATCTTGTAGTTTCAGTGCCTTATCCTTGTAAATTATAACCTTGTATAATGTCTACTGTAAATAGATATTCAGAAAAGAACAGAAAAGATACAATGGAAAATACAAACATTACACAGAGATTTTTCCCCTAGAAACCCAAATCGGGAAAACCAACATATATTATATTCATTCATTATGTTACATTGTTTACAATACAATATACATATAGGAGCTAGCGGCATCCAAAAACCTAACCCAATGACTTGGATTAGTCCAAAACCCTAAATCCTTAATCGGAAATAGAAAACCATCGGCAAAAACCATGTGCCGAAAAAACCACCTAAATACATGACACATTTCCCGAGGTAGGTGTCACGTTTCCTGAGGTAGAAAAAAAAATTACGGGGGCATTGCACCCAGCACATACGCTCAAACACTACTACTCGTGCAAAGAATATAACACATACCCAACATTCTCCCACTTGTTGTTTTCTTTGCATCCAGGGGTCCACAGGATTATATATAGTCAACAATCCAGAGCAACAATGCCAATTGTTACTCTACACCATGAGAACTTTTTTGTGCTCATAGACTTTGTCAATGAATCTGCAACATTCTTCAAAGTGTCAACCTTTTCCAGTAACACCTTATTTTCCTCGACCATGTCTCCCACAAAGTGATATTGAACATTAATGTGCTTTGTCTTTGAATGATAAGTTGGGTTCTTTGCTAGGAAGATTGCAATCTGATTGTCACAATCTAATCTCATTGCTTGTTGTACCAACACAATACTTGAACACAATCTCTGTAACCATATTGCTTCCTTTCTTGCATGAGTGGTTGTCATGTATTCAGCTTCTGTAGTTGAGAGTGCCACTATAGCCTGTCTTTTTCTCATCCAACTTATTGCTCCTCCAAATAGGTTAAACACATACCCACTTGTAGATCTTCTGCGATTCATATCTCCAGCCCAGTCTGCATCAACAAAGCCATGTATGTCCACCACTTTGTCCAATCCTGGTCTTCCTTGGTAGCACAATCCATAATTGGTAGTGCGAGGAAGATACCTGAAGAACCTCTTTACTGTTGTCCAATGCTCCTTCCCTGGTTTTGACATATACTTACTCAAAACTCCCACTGCATGTACAATGTCTCGTCTAGTACAAACCATTGCATACATCAAACTGCCAACTTGTTGATGGGCGAAATTGACCGTCCGTCAACTAGAAAAGCGAGTTCGGTCCGGGGTTGTCTAAATAACCCAAGCCGTTTGGTGTAACTCGTTATAACGGGTTTAATGGCTCCGTTAGTCAATCTAAGAATCCTAAAAGAAATGAATAAAAGAGAGAAATAACTAACTAATTACTAAACACACTATATATGTGTACATATGTTCAAATGTAACTATAGTAGTTGTATTTAAGCAGAAGATATACAAGTCTCGTTTATTTACATGATTTACAAGATGCAAGTTTTAATCGAAACTTACGAAAATCGATGTGAAAAATGATTGCTTCTAGGAAGCAGATAAAGAAAGCACATAAAAATATTTATTGTTTTTCTTTTATAAATTTAAAGAATCTTACAAAAAAAAGTTAATGAAACGTGAACATCTGGATAGTCAAAGTTGAACCATACATTGTAGTTTCAATAATATGCAAATGACATAAAAATACAAAGAAGATATCATGTCAATGAATTAGTGAGGTGTATCCCAGCATCTGCATGAGTGGTGAACATCCAACTGCCATGTCCAAGAGAGAAATCTGCAATGAATCTTATTACTGTTCTAAATAAATTTAAAACATGTATTGGCAGCTTAGGTTTTAATGACAGAAAAGGAAACACAAACATAAACCTGTGATCTCATAATTATACATGATTACAGCAAGATAAATCCGGAAGCAATCTATGCATTTTATCATTCAATTTAAAATTCAAAGATAAATCTCATTATTTAAATCGAAGATATAATCACAACATTTGTATTTTGATGAAGAAAATGACAAATGGTATTTATAATATAAACCTCCTATACATCATAGATCATTTAATCTAAAGATATCAGACCTGCACATGTAACAGGATTAAAAAAAACATTAATAACAACTTTATAAACAAAAGGCTAAAGCCAAAATGCATATATGTCATTCTATTAAGTTTTTTTTTTTTTGAATCACTTGTCTATTTTGTAGTCCTAGAAGAATTGTTTTGGATAATAGACTTTAAAGATTGGAAAAATTAATATATAAATGATAATAATTAACCATGTATTGATAAAAAAAGACTAAATCTATTTAAATCAATGCATAATAAATTATTCAAAGAATATGGATATATTATAATGAAAACAAAACCATTTTACTTACAGGACAAAAGTCATTAAGCAATCTGGAATTCCATATTCTTCTTTGAAAATATTCGTCCATTCTCCCAAAGATTCCAGCCATCCATTACTCCATTTGAAAAGAAATAAAAAAACTTTTCAAAAGCAATAATATACAAAAGAGAAAGGATTAAAATCCTTCTCTCCAATTCTTGGATCCTCTTGGCTCTGATCTTTCTCATATATTTATAAAATGAATGAACAGTCTGAGCGTCACTATTAATTTCCGCCATCTGAAATTTGTCTCTACAAGAGACCCAAATATCTCTCAAATCGTGCATTTTTTTGGGAAAATATTTACGCGGAAGGTAAATGGGTCCATTTTGGTTCTGGGTTTTCAACCGTTTCTCCAAATTCCTCACGGTTTGGCTGCAATCAGTCCTGAAAAATCGTGTTTCTGATTTTGACGCCTTTCCAAATTTTATCTGTTGTTGCTCATAAAATTATTTGTAGCAATCCAATATTATTTTTGGATCAATCATCTTGAACGTATTTGGATAATAAAATCAAGCCATGATCAGATCCGTATCAAATATTTGATAATAGAAACATGTGAAACAAAAAGAAACCAAAATTAATAACCTAAAAATTGTGAATAAAACAAAATCTAGAAAAATCAAAAATGAATTTAAACTAACTATAACTTATAAACAAACATTGTTTATAATTTGTTTTCAAATGTGATCTAGAAGCTTCAAGTTAATGGAAAATAAATATTAATTTAATTTTTTACAAAATCGAACAAATGATAGATAATTCTTTTATTATTATTATTTTGAAATGAGATGCAAAATGAAAAGACAATTTAATTAATTAATATCACCATATGGTTTCATAAAAATGAGAAACCAACCAAGATATTATTTGATGAAGTATTGAACCCATTATTCAAAACAGTCAAACTTGTTAATGAGCAAAAGAAAGAACACATAATCATAATTTAAACGAAAGTAAACATTTGATTAAAAAAAAAACGTTTTTGTTTAAATTGAGATTTTTATGCTCGTTTCTAACTTTTGACATACTCTTGTAATGAATGTCTCATAATATAGTGAATGTCTTAAGTTTGTCTCAAAGCAAGCCAAAGTATGGAACTATTTGAAAAGGTTAATTATGTAGCTCATTATAATTATCAAGATTCGAATGGGGGCCCTTTAAATTTTGTAAAAATTTAGGGGGAGTTGTTGGGGCCCAACAAATAGCGACTTATTGGGTGAAGCAGGTATCTCTAATCTGGTAATATTTCATCTTAGGAAGAAAATAATAAGACTTGAAAAGGGATTTAAGCTCTCTGAAATAAATTCACTCTGAGACTATATAGTATTAGGATAAGCTCATTTCTATAACCAGAAAATAGAATTTTCTTTGCAAAGGACTATAACCTGAAATAATGTCTTAATCAAGGAGTCGCAATGTTTATAAAAGAACTTCAATACCGTTGATAGAGCCACTGCTTCCAGCAGGCGTTCATAGCCTCGACAGGGATGTCATTTAACCCACTCAAATGCTTTAATCCCATCCAATAGTTGTATCCACATGATGTATACTTCCATAA
>SNQJ01S0044692.1:108467-134149 GCA_010110895.2 Picea sitchensis | reverse complement strand
GTTAGAGATTAGATTCTCATGTTTCCTTAGAATCCTATGAATTTAAAAAATATCCACGTGTATGTGTTAGCGTCGGAAGTCACTCCTGGATTGCTTGCAGGAGCAGAGCCCAACGCCCATCAGTTTTATGTCACGATTCGTTTAATGGGGTGATCGAATGGAAAAGGACTCAAGAAGATATAGCTTTAACTCAGGAAACCGGGCCTGGTATGTAGAAAGCAAGGGAGGTCTTGATCCAACTTCTGTCAGTAAATGATTAAAGGGTGGTAGAGGGAAGACTTGTGAGAAGGGCGAGCAAGACTACCTCGAGCGACAGGCCTTTGAAAGCTTGAGGATGAAAAACTCGGAAGCCAAGATCCTCTTGGTCCAGAGCCTCAAGGAGTTGAAGGGTGACTCGAATGGATCCTCCAATTTCGAGTCGTTCATCGCTAGGAAAGTCACAGGAACCGATTATAAACAATGCAACTGTTACAGTGATCCAACCTACATCATCCTATAACAAATACAACTCGACTGGATCCTCCAATTCCGAGTTGTTCTAACACAGTAAACAAAGAGATGGAAAAGAGGTTGGCATCCATAAAGTAAGAAGTCTCCAATGTCTTATACATTAACCAGAGCGACCAACGCTTCATCAAAACTTTACAACCGGGAGCTTTGCTCAACCATCGATGCTTTAAAAAATGGCGAAAATTCCTACATATACGCAAAACAACAACAACAACAAAAACAAGACGCTAGATTAAAAACATTGCGTCTGCATGTCTTCTGACAGTCTGCGCATGCAGACTTTGGTCGATCGTGCACCCAAGACAGACGCTATCAGATTTCAGACTGTCCTGCTACAGATGAATCGACCAACTTTAGTCATTTGCTGGACTTTCTTTTTATGGTGGAGATGATGCTCAACCACCAGCAACAACCACAATAACTACTTTCTTGGGACTGGGCACAACCTCGATCAACTCTACCTTCTGGGACATGGAGGTCTCCTAATGGTGCCACCTGGATCAGCTGAACGGTCTCTCTTTGGATGTTGCTTCGCTGGCTGCTGCGAGGGACCCCTATGGAGGATGTGAAAAAGGGTATGAAGGGAGCGATGGAATCAACACTGTGGAGGTGATGGAGAGGAAACGGGAGTTGTGACATAAGCTGAGGAATGCCACGCAGTCTGAATAGGAAAGAGGAGGAAGGTGTGTGGAGTGCAGGGGTACATGTGGACACGGAGTAAAAGGGATGATCATACAGGTGGAGGTGACTGGGAGTGGGAGGGACACATGGTAGGAGACGAGAGGGCATTGAGATGAGGAGGGGCCATGTGGATGGAAAGAGGGAAGTTAGACATATGACAGGGGAAGAGGGTGGCGGTAGGTGGAGAACGGGTGGCAACAGGGAGGACGACTCAGACAGTGACATGACAGGAAGGGGGGCCCGTTAGAGTGAAATTCCATTCAGGACCCCCCCCCTCCATTAAAGGTAGAACCGATGGGGGTGGTCCAGAATTCAATACAGACTGTAGATCTAAGCATCGAGACTTGGGTTGTCCAGATGCGTGCATACATTATCTCTGATTCCAGACCCCCCCCTCTCGTTAAAGCCAGAATGATGGAGGAGGCGCAGAATTGGACCTTGTCCGTAAATTTGAGTGCCTGGATCATGACCATCCAGATCTGCGCTCTCTTTAAATTAAATGTGCCTGAGCCTCGCTGATGGATGAGATGACCTCGACGCTTTTAACATGAAAATCCCGAAGGGCCCCACTTATGGCTCAGCTATTGCGCTGTGTGTCCTTCAGATGGATGGTCGAGATGGTATTTGATCTTAGAAGAGGGCTGCCTCTATTACCAGGATCGCTCGACGTGACCAGGTGCTAGGACCATAGGCTTAGCTTCAAAGGCACTTATCGGCGTTTTGGGGTTTGGGGTTTCGAGATGTGAGATGACGAGGGACTTTTACCCTTCGAACCCCCGAACGCCGATATGTCGACGTGACTAGATCTTGCACCATGCGTCACTGGATCGGACGACCCAGCTTTAGTCTTGAAATATAGGCGCTTTCTCTAACGCTATATATCGGGTAACTTGGTAGCCTCGAAATCTCGATGACCGTTGATCTGCTTCATCGCTTGATCCTTGCCGTTGAAATCAAACTGCTCGCTCGCTTGATTTAAGCTCGAAATGGACTTCTTCTATGAGTTGCGCTCGACATTTATGGCTGCAACCTTTGAATAAAACTCATCTGACCAGTTTTCAAAACCCCACTTCTATGTGTTTACACCAGAGGCCTAAAATCGGAGAGGAAAACACCCCTATACAAGAAACGTTGCTAACATTAGGCTCCATGGGGGATAGAGTTGTCCCTGTGATGCTCTAAGAACTCTTTTTGCAGTTCCAGTGCCTTGCTATTAGGCTATGGAGTCAAGCTCAAAACATCCCGCTTCTAAAAATATAGGCCGAAAAGTAAAGCAAAGCAAGCAAAGCTACATGCTCAAAGGAGCTTATTTATATACAGTCCTACTGCTAATAAAATATTTTACATGGGGCTAGGTGAAAGCAGACTTCCACCATAGCCATTCAAGCAGCTTCCTGGATAGAAGCTCCTTCCTTCTATCGATGATCACCAACAGATGGTGTAACCGTGACAGAAGAATGGCTACACTCTTCAATTTCTCCTCACAGGCTGAAGTTGATATGAAATAGGGTGGCTCCAAGGCATAAAGGACGTGCCACTCCATGTATTCGCTGACAGGGTCATAAAATGAGTGGCGAATTTCAGAAAATTGGCGACAGGCAGCCTCCTGTGCTACATAGTTGTCCACCTGTGGCTGAATATCTCTGATAAGCATAGGTAGGAGGACAAATGACGCAGGATCACTAATCTCAGGCGGTGGCTCTCCATTGATTGGCTCCGGATAGAACATGAAATGCGCGCTCAACTGCTCCTTTGGTTCCTCCTCCTCTTTGTGCACTCTCCCATCTTGTAAAAAGGGAATGGTCTCCTGATCCTTCTCTTCAATCCCAAATGTAAATACATCATGGGAAATCTCATGAAGGAAGAAAGAAAAATCCTCTTCCACAATGGCTTATTCGTTTAAATCTGAGACAACAGGCTCATCGGGGGAAGATGCTAACGCATCCATGAAATCTTCAATAATCTCTTCAAAAGAGCTTCTTAGATCATCTGCCTTGAATAATGGAAAATTCTCTTCGTTGTCTTCAGATTCCAATTTTTCACATTGGGGAGTGGGGAATATCGCCTGCTCCACTAGTTTACTCAGGTCATCTTCTTCCTCCCAGGCTGGAAAATCATTTGCAGAGTCTTCATATTTCAACCTTTCTAATTGGGCAGAGAGATATTTCACCTGCTCCATCAGCTCACTCAGGGAATCCTCTTCCCCCTTGAGATATTCATCGTTTTCATAACCCACCTCTGATGTAGACGAATGGGGAGGAGAAAGGACTGAGTTCTGATCCAGGTCATCAAGACCATCTTCACAGCCTACATCTGAAATAGTTTCATCTCGCATATAGTTGTGGTATCCCTCACAACAGTTATGACAAATTGACTCAGAGGGATACAACTTCTGACAGTAAGCGGTGAAAGCTGCATGGAACTCACTGAGTGAAGAAATGCTAGCAGGGGGTAAAGAATGATACCATCTACGTGCATCCCCTGCTAACGAGAACACGAACATCTTCAGTAATACATCCTCATGATGTATCTTCCACTGACGCATGAGTTCATGAAACTCACTGAGGTGCTGAGCAGGGTTGTCCTCTTCACATTTTCCAAATATGGGCAAATAATCACCCCATTCATTCGAAGAGGGGACAACATTAGGAAAACCAGGAATAGCAGAAAAATTAAAAGGAGAAAACCTGCGAGCAAGGATTTTCTCCATATCGAATCAGTGGAGTTGCCAATCGATCCTTGAATCATGGAGTCGCTAGGTGAAAGATGCACAGCTTCGAATGTGTTTGGTCCTTGTTCACCATCAAAGGACAGATCCTAACGTTGTTGTTACCCCAGGAAGCTTCTCAGGCTGAGAAAGCAGCTGCTGAAACCTTCTCGAGAAAGCTCCTTAGGGTCAGCTTTCAGGTGTGCTAACAGTAGCCACAACTGAAACAATGATGTGGAAACCTTGGAGTCACCACAGTGGAGTCGCCAGGTGCACAGTAGCAATATTGAAGGGCTCTAATGTCTGATGCACCTTCAGAATCAGAGGCTCAATGTCATTCTGCCCAGGGAAAATCTTCAACTTCGTCCCCGACAACAACGCCAAAAATGTTGGCAACATAAGTCACTCCTGGATTGCTTGCAGGAGAAGAGCCCAACGCCCATCAGTTTTATGTCACGATTCGTTTAATGGGGTGATCGAATGGAAAAGGACTCAAGAAGATATAGATTTAACTCAGGAAACTAGGCCTGGTATGTAGAAATCAAGGGAGGTCTTGATCTAACTTATGTCAGTAAATGATTAAAGGGTGGTAGAGGGAAGACTTGTGAGAAGGGCAAGCAAGACTGCCTCGGGCGACAGGCCTTCAGAAGATTGAGGATGAAAAACTTGGAAGCCAAGATCCTCTTGGTCTAGAGCCTCAAGGAGATGAAGGGTGACTCGATTGGATCCTCCAATTCTGAGTCGTTCAGTGCTAGGAAAGTCACAGGAACCGATTAGAAACAATGCAACTATTACAGTGATCCAACCTACATCATCCTATAACAACTACAACTCGACTGGATCCTCCAATTCCGAGTTGTTCTAACACAGTAAACAAAGATATGTAAAAGAGGATGACATCCATAAAGTAAGAAGTCTCCAATGTCTTATACATTAACTAGAGCGACCAACGCTTCATCAAAACTTTACAATCGAGAGCTTTTCTCAACCATCGATGCTTACAAAAATGGCAAAAACGCCTACATATATGGAAAACAACAACAACAATAAAAACAAGACACTGCATTAAAGACATTGCGTCTGCATGTCTTCTGACAGTCTGCGCATGCAGACTCTGGCCGATCGTGCACCCAAGACAAACGTTATCAGATTTCAGACTATCCTACTGCAGATGAATCGAACAACTTTAGTCCTTTGCTGGACTTTCTTTTTATGGCGTAGATGATGCTCAACCACCAACAACAACCACAATAATTGCTTTCTTGGGACTGGGCACAACCTCGGTCAACTCTGCCTTCTGGGACGTATAGGTCTCCTAATGGTTCCACCTAGATCAGTTGAACAGTCTCTCTTTGGATGCTTCTTTGTTGTACTGCTGCGAGGGACCCCTATGGCGGATGTGAAAAAGGGTATGATGGGAGCGATGGCATCAACACTGTGGAGGTGATGGAGAGGAAACGAGAGCTGTGACATAAGCCGAGGAATGCCACGCGGTCTGAATAGGAAAGAAGAGGAAGGTGTGTGGAGTGCGTGGGTACAGGTGGACACGGAGTAAAAGGGATGATCATACAGGTGGAGGTGACTGGGAGTGGGAGGGACACATGGCAGGAGACGAGAGGGCGTTGAGATGAGGAGGGGCCATGTGGATGGAAAGAGGGAAGTTGGACAGATGACGAGGGAAGAGGGTGGAAATAGGTGGAGAATGGGTGGCAACGGGGAGGACAACTCAGACAGTGACACGACAGGAAGGGGGGCCTGCTAGAGTGAAATTCCATTTCGGACCCCCCCCTCCATTAAAGGCATAACCGATGGGGGCGGTCCGAAATTCAATACAGACTGTAGATCTAAGCGCTGAGACTTGGGCCATCCAGATGCGCGCATATATTATCTCCGATTCCGTACCCTCCCCCTCTCGTAAAAGACAGAATGAAGGAGGGGGTGTGGAATTGGACCTTGTCCGTAAATTTGAGTGCCTGGATCACGACCGTCCAGATCTGCGCTCTCTTTAAATTAAATGTGCTCGAGCCTCACTGATGGATGAACGACTGAGATGACCTCGGCGCTTTTAACATGAAAATCCTGAAGGGCCCCACTTGTGGCTCAGCTATTGTGCCGTGTGTCCTTCAGATGGACGGTCGAGATGGTATTTGATGTTAGAAGAGGGTTGCCTCTATTACCAGGCTCGCTCAACGTGACCGGGTTCTAGGACCATAGGCTTAGTTTCAAAGGTGCTTATCGACGTTTCGGGGTTCGGGGTTTCGAGATGTGAGATGACGAGGGACTTTTACCCTTCGAACCCCTGAATGCCGATATGCCTACATGACTAGACCTTGCACCATGCGTCACTGGATCGGACGACCCAGATTTAGTCTTGAAATATAGGCGCTTTCTCTGACGCTATATATCGGGTAACTTGGTAGCCCCAAAATCCCGATGAACGTTGATCTGCTTCATCGCTTGATCCTTGCCGTTGAAATCAGACTGCTCGCTCGCTTGATTTAAGCCCGAAATGGACTTCTTCTGTGAGTTGCGCTCGACGCTTATGGCTGCATCCTTTGAATAAAACTCATCTGACCAATTTTCAAAACCCCACTTCTATGCGTTTACACCAGAGGCCTAAAATCGGAGAGGAAAACACCCCTATACAAGAAATGTTGTTAACAATATGTTTCTCCCTTAATAGGGAAAATTTGTATAATTATCCATCAAGTCTAAACAACAAGAATTGTTTCCTAGAATCCTATCCCTATAGGAGGTCAAAATCACAAGGGAAAGGAACTGCGAAACATTCCAGAAATAGGGGCACACAAACTAGCATATCCTCCAAAACCCAAAAGGGTGTGAGAGAATTGAAATTGAAAGCCCAAATAAATCCTTCACTATCCCAAGCCACCCAAAAACAGATAAATCTAGGCCTAATGTAAAACCAAAATACACCTTCAAGTCAAGGAAATTGTCAGATAATCTAGAATGGAAAGACCCATGGAAACCAAAAATTACACAGACATAAGAAGATAGAGTTCAAAGATGGAGATAGAACCAACAAGTCTACCAGGAAAACTAGACCATAATAACCAAACCCTAGCATTGATTCTCTTGTTATCTCAATTGCAATTTGTTTAATGCCTTCACACACTTCAAAAGCTAGGCTTGAAGTTATGAATATTAAATTCAATGATACCTCATTTATGCAATCCACTGGTGGTCGATCATGTGCATTAGTTTCATTCCTCCTATATATTTGATGCATGGATACCATTTAAGAATTTATAATGACCATGAATATACCTAAGGAGTTTCTTCTAGTGACAAACCCTTTATAAATTGAAGGTCACCTTCTTCTAGGTGAGGGGATGAGTTTTCCAATTGATCTACTCACTTATTGTTCTCCCTTAATACATGAAATAATTCCAAGGATTCAAATATTTTGGGCTCTTTTTTTGTTCTTTTTATGATTTTATCTAATTTCCCATCATTTGAGGTAGACAACTTATGCATGAGCTTTATAATTATAGTTGAGCCTCCTAAAATTAGGATGCCTTTGCTATGCATAGAGTTAAATTGATTTATTAAAGTGCATTTGCTTGATTATTTGTTGTATAGCTTAACCCCCATTAAAACGTTGTTTATTTTCTCCATCAAGATCATAAATGACCTCCCCACTCCTGCCACCCCTAAATCTGGAGAGATTATAGATTACTATTGATTTTCACAAATTTGACATTTTTATCCCAAACACCGCCTTTTTTGATGAAGTTGATATTTTTAAATAGACCACAAGAATTGTGAATTTTCATGAAGACAACCTTTTATAATGTACCCCAAATACTATTAATTGAAGTTGGCATTTTTCAATAGACCCTAAAATTATCAACATTTATGAAGTAGGATTTTTTTTATAATACCCCAAATTATCAAATTCAACAAAGTTATTTTTGTATAGACCCAAAAACTTCCAAATTTCACAAATTTGGCCCTTTGTTATAGACCCAAAAACTATTGGCACATGCACATTGTGAGTTTATATTGCACACATATCTCTTAAAACTAAAAAAATTTAACCATTATGTTGTATATGTTGAACACATTTTGACACTATGTATTTAACTTTAAATAATTGGTTTTGACATGTATTGATATGAATTGAATATGAACAAGAACAATTGGTTTTCGGCACAGGATCTAGAGGGAAATGTTTAAGGCTATCGATGTTGAAATAGATCAACTTGTTCGCATGAAGGGACCCATGCCATCACGAGTGATGTCTACCCTTGTATTAAATGTAGTCTTAAGTCAAACATATGAGACATGAAGTCGAACAGAATAATGTTGTACATAAAGAAATAATGCATTAAGAAAATATGAGAATTTTATGAGACCTTTTAGAAAAGACAAACACATAAAGAGAAGAAGGAGAAATGGATTGGAGAGAAGTTGAAGCGTTGGGGACACCTGACCTTCCAACTATCCTCCCAATTGACCCACTCTCCTATATGATGTTTCTCCAAAATGAGAGGGGTTCTTTGGCTATGAATGATGTAATGAGGTTGCCCAGATGTCACTGAGGAGCATAGAGATGAACCAAAGAGCCTATAACTTTCCCATTCTTGAATAATAAAGAGACTAGCTGAAGCCAATTGAATGATGGTATTCCCATTTGGGTTTCTAAGGTAAATTTTGATTTTATGTTTGTTTATTATGTGTGGATGCATTGTATATGAATGGTAAATTGTGTGCATTGTAATTTAATGGTTGTTTTTGTATTGTTTTAGAAATTAAAAACCGTGCCATTTATGATTTGAGTTTTTCTCCATGGATACAGTTCCCATGAGCTAGTAATCCATCCCAACTTCTCTTTAACCACATATGTACATCCATTTTGAATTTGGAAATCGTGGGCCTCCGTCATGAGAGGTTGGTTGTTGTAATGGAAAAGGAAACCTCTCCTTTTCCATTACCTTTCCCCTATTTTAGAAAAGGAAATGCTCCCCTTTCCTAGTTGACTATCCCACTTCTTGGTCGACTTTCTTTCCATTTGATCGACTTGACTTATAGGTGGTTGATTGGAATTTTATTTGGTTGAGTTGACTTTTGGGTGGTCAATTGAAATTTCATTTCGTCGACTTGACTTTTGGGTGGTCAAATGTACTTTCATTTGTTCGATTCAACTTTTGGGTGGTTGATTAAACTCTCATTTGGTCAACCCAACTATTGGGTGGTTGATTGGTCTATAATATGGTCAAATCAATTATTGAGTGGTTGGTCAAGCTTCCATAATATAATGAGAGATAATATTATAAGTTGTGTTGCATAGGATTCCATGTTGGTGAAATGGATAAGATACAATCCTTTTGTTTACAGATCAAATTGTATAAGAGCACTAGTTCGAATGCACCTAGTGAGACCTGTATGGTAAGTACCCAAAATGATTACAAAATAAGTGGAGAATAATTGTTGTTAGGGATGGAGAGAAGTAGAGAAAGAATTAGAGAACCAAGAATGGCAGGGTAACATTATGGAGAAGATGTGGAAGAATATTCCAAGGTCAGGTTGGATTGACTTGAGTAGAGTTTGGGCACGTTGACATGGATGGTGTCATAACTATTGGAATAAAAATGCAAGGAAACACCATCAACAAAGGCTTTTCATGAAGGCCCCAAGAAGGAAGAAAATAATTTAGAGACATAGTGTAAGACTAAGCCATAGATGGGAGAATGTAGCTATAGTATGACACAGGTACCTTTGCCTGTGGAGGAAAAGGTGGAAATCAAGCCATATTCTATGGAAATGGATGCCATTAGGATTAAACAATGAATAAAAAAGATGGAAGTATACTTAAACATTCATGGAGTAACTGGAAAAAAAAATATTTATTTTTCTCAGTTGAATCTTGAAGGCCATGCTTTAGCATGGCTGGAGAGTGATGCAGTAGGAAGAGCACTGGAAAATGAGCCACCGATGACTGACTGGGAGGTGTTCAAGGATATTATAAAAGCCCATTTTTACCTAATTGGATATGAGGAACACCCAAAAATAGTATGGAATTAATTCATGTAGAGAAAAGGACAATCAATGCAGGATTTCAACATAGAGTTTAGGAAGAGAGCAATTCAGATGGGAGTTTCTCTCAAAATTCCAGTCATATTAATCAAGTATTTGGAGAAATTGGTACCTAATATTTTTTGGCAACTGATTCTATTTATACCAAATATGATTAATCAAGCTAGTATTCAAGCACAGTAAGGGAGACAAGCAAAATCAACAAGAAACTATGCACAAGCAAGCAAAACCACAAGAGCAACAAAAAAACAAGAAAAACAAGAAGAAACATAATGAGAATAAGATTTTAGTAACAAAAAAATAAGCAACACCCTCTGAACAGAAAGGAAAATGTTGTGATTGAAGAGTACACACTAAGGAAGATTGTTGGAAATTGCAACCAGAGAAGCACCCCAAAAATTTCCAGAAGAAGAAGAAGAATAAAGTATTGATATCAATGAATGTTGAGGAATGGGTGGACAACACCTCAGACCTGAAAGGAAAGATTAATTCCACTAAAATTTAGAAAGAGGTGGAATCAGTTGGTTGTGGTCACAAGGAGGAGAAGGAGATGACCAAACTTTTCTACATTAAAATCCACATGAAGCAGAGCAAGGTGGATTTATTGTTTGATATTTGTTCAAAATCCAACTTGATCTATGTGAAATTGGTTGAGAATCTTTGGATAAATACACAAGATCATCCACATCCATACCCCCTTGTCTAGGTAAGACAAAATTTGGAATTGAAAGTGAGAAATCAATGCAAATTTAATTTTTCCATCAATCAAACATTTGTTGATGAAGTAGTTACAGATTTAGTTCATTTAGACATATGTGGAGTCATCTTGGGAAGCCCATAATTGTATGTGATGGATTCCATTTTTAGAAGGAGAGATAACTAGTATAGGTTAGTCAAGGATTGAAAATCATATGCCATAAATGCACATAAGGATAAAGATAAACTCACTTTAATTAGTGCTCATCGGGTTGGAAGAATCATGGGTAGTGCAAAGAAGTTTGTATGGTTGTTCTTGAGAGAAGGAAATCAACAAGGAGAAGGAAACAAGTTGGAGATGAAGGCATCCTTGGAAGGATGTAGTGGAAAGTAGCACTGAAAACTACAACAATTGATTGAATCCTACAAGGAAGTTTTTCAAGATCCTTGGGGACTTCCATTCAAGCAAGAGGTTGAACAAGAGATTCAATTGTTGATAGAGTCACCACTACCTAACATTGGGTTGTATAGGAAGTCCATCATCAAATAAAATTAATTAAAGAAGAAATTGTAGTATTTTTTGTATTAGGGAGTCATTAGACCCAATATATCTCCATGTGGTTCACTTATCATCATGGTGCAAAAGAAATATGGAAGCTAGAGAATGTTCATTGACTACCCTACGCTGAATAAGATCACCATCAAGAATAGATATCCTTTTTCAAGGATTGATGACTTGTTGGATCGACTGCAACAAGACAAATTCTTCACCAAGTTGGACCTCAAGTCAGGTTACCACCAAGTGAGGATCAAGGAAGAAGACGCGTGGAATACAATGTTAAAAACAAGACAAGCTTTATACAAGTGGCTAGTAAAGCCTTTTGTATTATGCATTGCACCTGCAATGTTTATGATACTAATGAATGATGTGTTACACCCCTTCATTGACTCTTTTGTAATAGTATATCTAGATGACATACTAATCTTTAGGAATACTTAACAAGAGCACTTCTCACATCTGATGTATATACTAGAGACCTTGAGGAAGAATCAATTGATTGACAACTTGCATAAATGTGAGTTTGGAAACACCTCCTTGATATATCTTGTACACATTATTGGAGGAGGAGAACTGAGGGAATATCGAGAGAATATTGCAGCCATCACCCAATGGCCTATTCCCACCAATGTGACAGAGGTCAGGATTTTCATGGGAGTAGCCTAGTATTTGAGGAATTCATTGTAAACTTATCTGCAGTAGAAATGTCACTACATGCCTTGACTTCAAAAGGAAAGAGATTTCATTGGGGTAATCCACAATAAATAACATTTGAATATTTGAAAACTAAAATCAGTGATGCTCCAGTATTAGCCATGCCAAATTTGCAGAGACATTTTGGGACAAAGATGGATGTTAGTGGGTATGCATTAGGAGCAATACTTATGCAAGCAAGAAGGCATGTTTTCTACCATTCAGAGTTTTTTAATGGAGCAGTACTTCAATACCCCACATATGATAAGGATATTTTTGTGATTATACAAGTAGTGAATAAGTGGAAGAATTATCTCCTAGGAAAAGAGACCATCATACACAGATCATTATCCCCTTCAGTATCTACATATTCAAAGAAAGATGCAGTAGGTGAGGCATTACAAGTGGTTAGGTTTCTTGCAACAATTCCATTTATTGATTGAGTACAAGAAAGGAGACAATAATAGGCTAGTTGACATGTTCTCTTGACAACCATTGAAGAAGATTGTAGTTGTTGGAATGATAATGCATATTGATCCTTTCACTCATGATCTTCTATGGGAATACTATGAGAGGGATGAATATTTTAGAGGACTCTACAAGCAACTGAAGGAGAGGTTGGTTGTTGTAATGGAAGGAAACAAATACCACCTCCAAGATGGTCTATTATACAAGATGGAAAAACTATGTGTACCCTATAATAGAAGAGTTCAGTTGATGAGAGAAGCAAACACTTCTAGAGTTGTTGGGAACTTTAGCATGACAAATACAACAATGAATCTGCAACGGTATGTGTATTGTTCAAAGATGGAGGAGAAAATGGAAATTTTTGTTAGAGGATGTGTTCTTTGTAGCAATAACAAGCCAAGCAACCAGAAACATGGTTTTCACATGCCATTTCTAGTACCAAACATGCCTTGAAAGAGCATCTCCATGGATTTTGTTGGAGATTTTCCTATGAATCATAGAGGCCATGACTATTTGTTCATCATGGTAGATTTCTTCAACAAAATGTGAGTGGTCATTCCATGTAAGAAGACAATCTTGATTCTATGGATGAGAGGTAGTTGAACTATTCTTCAACCATGTACGGGGTACATTTCGTATTTCCAACCTCCATCATATCTAACCGAGATAGTAGGTTCTTGGGAATATTTTGGACAACACTTTGGGAGAGAATGGCTACCAAGTTCAAGTATTCCACTGCATTCCATCCTCAGACTAATGGAAAAATTGAGGTTGTTAACAGGATTATAGTACAATGTTACCACCTTATTTTTCACCCTAGGGACTCATGGAGGACTCATTGATGACATCATGTTGAGACACACTTGTT
Source organism: Picea sitchensis (assembly GCA_010110895.2). Classification (NCBI taxonomy): domain Eukaryota; kingdom Viridiplantae; phylum Streptophyta; class Pinopsida; order Pinales; family Pinaceae; genus Picea; species Picea sitchensis. The sequence goes on along the minus strand of SNQJ01S0044692.1, from coordinate 120,907 downwards.
TTCCCTGGATTTCATTCTTTTTTTAGGAAAGCCACACCCCAACTACTTGATAGAGTGTGACTGATCACATATGAACCCAAATACTTCCCACGATCGGTCACTTGATACAGTATTGCCAGCCACGACTACCCCTATACCTTCTAGATTTGGTGATTTCTAAGGAGATCAAATATCAATGAGTTGTTTCTCTTGTGATATGAGCTTGGGAGCTCTCAGTTTCACTGAGTTTTAGAGATCTAGAATCATCCTCTAGCCTCCTCCACCAATCTATATAAATAAGGCATTCTATTGGAAAGAGGAGGAGGAATAATTTAGAGGTACATGTTGCATAAATTTTAGAGGATCTCTTCTATAGAGATCATCCATCATATCAGGTTAGTCTTGCTTGTGTGAAGGCAAGGGAGGAGATAGAGAAAGAAACAAAGGAGGAAATTATTTCATGACTCAAGGTATTCTTACATGATTGATTTACTTTTATCCATTCATTAATATAGATCAGTATGGTTTTCCCCTTCCAATGCTTGTGTATTCAATGATTGGTACTTTCTTGTGATAGATCTAATATTTCCTTGAGTAAATTAGGCTAGATATGATCTAGATTTTCATTCCTTAAATCATGAAGAGGTTTGAGAAAGGTGTGTATTGTCTCTTTATGTGCAGGTAGCTAGTTGCAGGAGATGGAGCTAGATATTTTGGGCTACACCACTTAACATCATATGAGGAAACCCTTTAGAAATAAGGTATTCCTTTCATCCCACTTCACTAACATAATTAGGAAAAAAATTGATAGGTTGAAGGAAATATTTGTTGTGGTCTATCCCACTATCTGTCTTGGATCAAGGGTAGATCCAAGGGATGTCTTGCTTGTCCATAGGTGAGATTATAAACTAACAAAACTGACAACTCCATTGGGGAAGGATATTTGATTCTTCCTTAGTTTTGGATTATTCATTCCTCTTTTACCTCTAAGACTTGTTATATAACCTATTGTCTTCCTCATCACTCACTAAGAGAGAAGATGTTTTAGATCTATCAGCCCTGAGCTATATCTAGGCCTTTTTCCCAAAATATTTCAAATGGTCACAAGCTACATACCTGCTAGCCCGCAACTGCCTGCACACAATCACTAGTTGCATACCTGTTGGCCTGTAAATTCCCATGTAGCTGACTTTTTTTCAAAATTTCTTGATTTTTCTTGATCATATATATATGTTTATTGGTATCATAAGAATGTTAGGGGTCTAATAGCCTAGATCCACTCTTTGTTTGAGCCTCTTCTTTGTTGTTTGTGTTTGAATTGAATTTGAGGTATTTTGAGTGTTTTGGTTGGGTTTTCTTATTTACATGAGCTAGCCACCTAGTAAGTGGTGATATGGGAAGTGAGTGTTGCCAATTGATTATTTCATATCTGGTAGTGTGTCCTTGTTCCTTTTCACATCCAGTTTGTGTAAGTTCAAGGGTGTTCCATTACTAGATTTATTTCCAAGTTTTAGGTTTTTGATCATGTAGAGACATTGGGGTGTTCTTTCATGCATCACTACCAATATCCTAAAACCCTTTGCTTGATGTTTGTTGGTTTGATCTGCATGTTCATTTTCTTAGATTAAAGAAAATTGAATTTAAAAAAAGAACAAAAACAAAAAATGTAACACCCATGTTTTAATCCCTATGAACTAGAATGTATTATGTAAATGTGACATTAGGCTGGTGAGATGGTAAATTTGAGGAGGGGTCAGAGTGCCTAGGAAATGTAATACTTCTATATACATTAATAAAAATACATTGTTGGTTGCAAGAAAGATGAGGAAAAGAGATAGGGGGATATGATTCCATGAGAGAGGGGGCTTAAGGGCATACATATTTTTATTCTACTTTGTTTGGACATATTGGCTTTAATTGAGAAAAGTAGTTACATGAGCTTCTTGGGGGGGAGGTCATGTGGTTCTTGATTTCATGTAATTATATAAACATCCCTTGTGGGATGTTTTGGGGGTTCTTCTCCATTCACTCTTACATTATTCTCACTTTTCATTTTTGGTTCCTCATTCTTGCTAATTTGTGTGCTCTTGGTGTGGTCATGGAAACAAATAGCTGGAAGAGGAGAGCCATTTATAGATGGATGTAATGAATTACGTAATCATTCCAGGAGGGAATGGATTCATGTGTGCATGAGATTGATGGCATTTTGGAAAGAACTGTCCACAACTGAGAACCCTTGGAGTTTCCAACATGGATATTTTCTGACCAGTAGCATTGGATCCCTGGAGAGAAACAGCTCGACAGACAGCATAGAGAGAAATGGGTTCATTTCTTTGAGTTGTGCAGGCTAAAGGGGAAACACAACTGGAAATCCAAGTTGGTCCAATAACATTTAAGATGGTATTGTGTATTTAATATTATTTCCTTATTTTGGGGAAAACACTGCATTGAACATGGTGATCATAAGTTGATTTTAATATAAAAAATATATTTAAGTTAGCCTCGATAAAAGTAAAATTACCATGGGCAGCTTCGCTAAAAGTGTAATGTTAAAAAAGAATATTAAAAAATTGTCTACATGGCATTATTTTATTAATTTCTTAATTTTTCCTTATGTTGACACTTTTGAGTTGAAATTTCCTCTAATGTAAACTATTTTTGTACAAACCTTTAGTTTTTTTCCCTATTAAAACTTGCATCTACCATTCAACCTCTATCTTGTACATCACAATAATAACATCAAAGTCGCAATAAATATTTTTCCTTGCCATACCCATACTTATTGCGTAGTCTAGATCTAGTGATTGTATTATGATAATTTTTCTCTCAATGGAATCATCCCTTGGAGAAAATTTGTATATAGCCTTGTTACATAGATATCTAACATATAGATCCTAAAAATGTGGACATTTTCCGTCAAATATGATTCTATGACATCAAGTGTGGTTTTGTATTATGTCAAACATTTACGCTATGAATGACCATGAATCATTTCTTAAGTACTCATTATTAACAAAGGAATCATCCCAATCCTTTAAAACATTCTCCCATTATATTATATTTGGAAGCCAAAATTGTTCCCTTTCATTCTAACTTCATTTTCCCATATGTAAATATATGTAATTGTTGTTAAGTTTTTAGTGTTTTTATTAGTTTATTTCCAAATTACGTGAGCATTCAATGAATTTCCAAAACAAAATCATAAATAGGATCACTGAAAGAAACACAATCACAAGGTACACAACATTTTATCCTGGGAACCCCTCATGGGGGAGAAAACCCAACAAAAACTTCCTCAATAATAGATTGCCAATACAATGCCAATACTAAGACCAAAACACCGAAAATAAACCAAGACTCAACATGTGCCTCTCTTCTCCTTCCTCCTACAACTGCAACTGCCTTCAAGACATGTGCACTAGATGAGTGAGAGTGAGTGAGTGAGTGTTCAAATGAAACACCAACCTCACATATAAATACAAGTGTGAGATGGCGCTAGGGTTGTGTCTCTTCACTTGGTGGAGCTGACTTCTCCTAGAAGTGGTCAAAACCACTTTATAATTACTAGGGGGAAACTTTACAAATACCACTATACAAATGCAGTTTGAACAATCCACAAAAGGGGATTTGATCTTATACAAGACCCGACTTAATCAATCTGCAAAAGGGGATTTGATCTATAAGATAATAACTCAAATATAATTAGAATATTATTCTAAGTTACAATAATTCAACACCCCCCTTTAATGAGAAGGGTATTCTATGGCTCCATACAACATCATCAAGAGAAGGAGAGGGAAGCATCATCATCAACATATGGAACACTCATTAGCACATCTATAAATCATCAAAAGTTTTTCTCATCATCAATATCATCATCACTTATAGCATGGAGCTGGAATAACATCATCATCATCATCAACATTGATCCAGGTGGATGGCCACTCGCCTATTCCACTTGGACCCCCACCATTGTTTCTTTCATTTTTTCAGTTTCCTTAATTGTAGCACAATTTACTATTTTTGGCAGTTTTTCAGGTCCTGAACTTCTGGAGCCGTTTTGAGGCCCTAAACAACATTTTTTGGGCATCAACCTCTGGCGAATATTACTTCGTTGCAGACCATAATATTCAATGTCAGCAATTGTATTCCTCGGATAGATATTTCTAACGACATATCATATGCATCAAACGAAAATAGTATGGAAAATTTACGACCCAGGGAAATTGATGTACCAATTTACCCCGACGGGGCCCATATTCTGGCGTTTCATATCCTAGGGTTAGGTTTTTGGATGTTGAGGGTTTCCATTGTTTCTCAATAATATATAGGCCTTCGAGCCTCAATGTAACACAGAGTTCAGAGGCATGTAGCCTCCACATCTCTTCTTAGAGATAAGCTACCTGCGCCCTAGCTAGTTTATTTCTATTTTGTCTGTAAACGAATTTCAGTTCTTTGATATTAATGAAATGAAGTGTTATTTCCATTGCATCTTTGTATTCATGGTTATTTGTGTATTTTGTTGCATTCTTCCATAAATTCAGATCAGTGGTATCAGAGCGGTCTATGCTTTCTCGATCCTTCTTTGCATGTCCCCAACGAGGTTGGGGTATAAGGAGTTAGGTCTCGATCTAGTTGAACCTTTGCAAGATCAGCCTCGCAAACCCCGACGGCCACCCATGGGGGACAAAAAGAAAGACAAGGGAGCAGGATATCCTATCAAAATATTGCTTGAGGAGGCCCTTGAAAAACAAAGAAACGCGATGATGGATAACTTCGCCCAGATCCTTCAACGATTTCCCACTAGTGGTGCATCTGTATCCAACAACCACTCTGGAAGCGCAACCCCTTTTAAGGTACAAGTAAACTTTGACATTCCCATATTTGATGGCCAAATAGGTGAAGACATCGTCGATAGATGGTTGAATCTATTAGAAGGATATTTCTCAGTTCATGACTTTTCCGACCCGGAGAAGATTATTTTTTCACTGCTCAAAGTCGCCCCCCATGTCAAGGACTGGTGGGAAACCTACTGTGAGAAAAAGGATGAGGAGGAATCCTCTCTGTTCTTTTCCATACCCACTTAAAATTCTTTTTGAGACTCCATCAAGGAAAAATATTATCCCGTGGGAAGCTATGAGGACAAGTACATACAATGGACTATGTTGTGGCAACAAAGGGATCAAGATGTGCATGAGTTGGCAAATTTGTTTCATACACTACGCACAAAGTTGGGTATCAAAGATTCAGAGAAACGTTTGGTGCTGAAGTACCTCAATTGTCTACAAATATACATTCAAGATGAAATAGAGTTCCTTGACATCTCCTCACTTGGTACGAAATACCTGTATGCTGCCAAGATTGAGCAGAAATTCAAACAGAAGAAGCGAGACTTTGGATCTGTGAATCAAAACAAAGTGAAAGGTGCCCCCAAAACGCAGAACAAAGGACAAAGCCAAGGAATGGTGGCTCAAAAAAACCTGCCAAATCCATAAGAAAAGAACAACACCACGAAGCCGAATAAGGACACGGGGAAGTGGTGTGAGTTCCATAACTAGAGCTCCACTCACAACACAAGTGAGTGTCGGGCCAAACAGTCACTGGTGGTCAAGATGAGGGCTTATGAATCATATGCATGCTCCGAAACTAAATCAGAACTCGAGAAGGGGATTGATAGAGGGAAGCATATTATCGATGCAGAGAACCGAAAGATCCAAAAGGAAGAACCGAAAGATCCATAGGAGGAGAAGTGTCTCTTCCACTCCCATATGTGGGTAGAGGGTTCCCCGCTACAGTTCATTGTTGACAGTGGGAGCCAAAAGAACCTCATTTTAGAAGACGCCATGAAGCAGTTGGGCTTGTTGGACACAAAACACCCATAGTCGTACACCATTGGGTGCCTTTACCAAGGACGGGATCTCCCTGTCAGCCAGTAGTGTCACCTTCCTACAACATCAAGCCCTTCACCGATGAGGTATTATGTGACATTGATCCTCTTGATGTTTGTGATGTATTATTAGGCCAAGCATACTTGTGGAAGCGACATGTTGTGTATGATTCGGCCTCACGTTGTTATTGTTACCTTGGGAAATAAGTTGTACAAGACACCAGAGGTACCACCGCCTGCCACTATCTCTTTGGTTACTGCAAAACAATGTAGTAAGATCATTTCCAAAACCGGGAAATTTGTTTTCCTGATTATCTTCCCTCAGGGAAAGAAGAAGACTATGGCCATGACCTCCATACAAGGCTCCTTTGCATGACAAAAACAAATGGACAAGGTCATGGAGGAGTACCAGGAAATCTTCACCTCACCCGCAGGGGTGCCTCTGCACTATCAGGTCAAGCACCCCATCAATCTGACCCCAGGTTCATCGCTACCCAATGTACAGATCTATCGGTGCTGTGTTCTGGAGAACGATGAAATCAAGAGGTATATTTAGGAGCTGTTGTAGAAAGGTCACATCCAACCAAGTTCCTCGCCCTGTGGGAGCGGGATCATGTTGGTGCAGAAGAAGGATGGGACTTGGAGACTCTATATTGACTATCGGGCGCTGAACAAGATCATTGTCCGGAATAGGTACCCGATCCCACAGATTGATGACCTTCTGGACCAAATCAAAGGGGGAGAAATATTTCAGCAAGATTGAATTGAAGTCTAGGTATCACCAGGTACCAATCGAACCGTCTGATGTGTGGAAGACTGCCTTCAAATCCAAGGAGGGCCTTTTCGAATGGTTGGTCATGCCTTTTGGGTTGACGAATGCTCCTGCAACCTTGATGAGGTTGATGGATGACATCTTGCAACCATTCACCAACTCATTTGTAGTAGTGTACCTGGATTATATCCTGATCTTCAGCCAGACTTGGGAAGAGCACCTCCACCGCATTCAACAGGTCCTCCAAACACTGCAAAAACACAAGTTGTGTGCCAATTTGGAGAAGTCCACTTTTTTAATGACCCAGGTTCAGTATCTGGGATACATTATTGATGAGCATGGGGTGCATGTGTATCCAACCAAGATCCAAGTCATTTAGGATTGACCAACCCTGACCACTCTAACAGAGATTCACAGCTTTCTGGGTCTTGATAATTTCTACCGCAGGTTCATGTTGGGATTCTCTCATATCACTTGGCCCTTGAGTCAAGTCACCAAGGGAGGAGAGAAAGAAAAATTGTTTTGGTTGGAATCTCAACAGAAGGCGTTCGTAGAATTTAAACATCGCCTCTGTTGTTCTCTAGTGCTCACATTACTAGACTTGCAACAACCATTTGAGATCGAGACAGATGCTTCTGACTATGCTATTGGAGTAGTTTTTACTCAACAGGGGCATCTAGTGGCATATCACAGTGCGACATTGTATGACACGGTCTAAAACTATCCCACTTATGACAAATAAATGTATTCCATTGTGCAGGCTTGCCGACAATGGAAGAATTACATTTTGGGGAAGGAAATGATCATCCACACAGACCACCGACCCCTGCAGTTCATACAGACACAAGGGAAGTTGCAAAACGATCACCATCAGAAGTGGTCTACATATCTGCAACAGTTTCATTTGAATATCAAGTACAAGAAGGGCAACACCAATTATATTGCAGACTGCCTCAGCCGACCACCGATCGTGGTGATAACCACCGTGCTCAACTCTTGTGGGCATGAGACTTTTGATTGATTGCTTCTCTACAAGAGTGATCCAGATTTCAGCCACACATACAATATTCTCTTGGAGGGTAACCGAGTTCCAAATTTTCACCTCCAAGATGTACTACTATGTTACCTAGGAGACCTTTGTGTTCCTTCAAGTGAGCGTGCCAAAATGATTTGGGAAGTGCACTATAGTCGGGTCGTTGGGAATTTTGGGGTTGAAAAAACAGTGGCAGTACTGCAGAAGTATTTCTATTGGCCAAACCTTCGACATGATGTTGGGAAGTACATCAGATCCTGCACTGCTTGCACCATTGCCAAAACAACCATCAAGAAGCAAGGCTTCTATACTCCGTTGCCTAGCCCTAGTCGACCTTGGGAATCCATCTCCATGGATTACATGTCAGACCTTCCTTCTACTAAGCATGGCAACGACTGTGTTTTCGTGGTCGTCAACAGATTCTTGAAGATGGCCATTATGGCGGCTTGCAAGAATAATATCACAATATAAGCCACTGCTAAACTCTTCTTTGAACGAGTGTGAGTACACTTTGGGATCCCACAGTCTATCATCTCAAATCGGTAAAAGAAGGTTCCTCAGTACATTTTGGTCCAGCCTCTGGTCAATGTTGGACACCAATCTCACCAAGTCCATAGCTTTCCATCCCCAAACTGATGGCCAGACAAAGGTCGTCAACAGGACGATCATACACATTTTTTGCATGTACAACTCAAAGCATCCCCGCACATGGGATGAGAGCCTCCCCTATGTACACCATATCTATAATCAGGCCCTCCATAGCTCAATCGAACACAGCGCCTTTCAGGTGGGCTTTGGATTCCAGCTACTATGTCCCATTGACGTAGCCATACCATTTGCAGCTACTCAAGATGATTCAACTCATGTCCAGTCTGAAGCTGCCAAGGAAAAAAACTTCATTGAGTGCATTCATCAAATTCACCAACAAGTTCATGACATATTGGACAGAGTCAATGCTAAGTACAAGCAGTGGCATGATCAACATCGAGTGCAACACAACTTCCAGGTGGGCGACAAAGTGTGGCTACATTTGCAGAAGGAGCGTCTCGTTGGACCCGACCACAAGCTTCGCCCACTCGGATATGGGCCATACACCATCACGAAGGTTGTAGGGGAAAATGCCTTCGATCTCAGTATCCCACCATTCCTTGGTCTGCACCCATTGTTCAATGTGGACCACCTTCGGCCTTACTTTCCACCTCTATTGGACACATCTGACATGGCAGAACAACTCACACCAACAAAGTTAAAACTAGACTGCATGGAACAAGCCACAACTGATTGGATTATGGGCACACAGATCAAGAACACCCACCAGAAGAGGATCCAACTATATCGAGTTGTCAAAACATGCCAACTCCTTCACCAGGGAAAGTGGCTCACCAGGGACCAAGTTCAACAGAAGTTTCCTCATCTTATGGAGGAACTCAATGCAATGGGAACCATTGCTTTCTAAGGGGGGAGGAATGATCCAAGTGGATATTTTTGGCCACCCACCTATTCCACTTAGACCCCCACCATTTATTTTTCAGTTTTTCAGTTTCTTTAACTGTAGCACAATTTACTATTTTTGGCAGTTTTTCGGGTCCTGAACTTCCGGAGCCATTTTGAGGCCCTAAACGACTTTTTTTGGGAATCAACCTCTCATGAAAAATTGTTAGTTCATACCATGATATTCACTGTTAATAGTTGTATTCCTCGGATAGATATTTCTAATGATGTATCATATGCGTCAAACGAAGATAGTATGCAAAAGTTATGACCCCAGGAAATTGATGTACCAATTTACCGCAACGGGGCCCATATTCTGGTGTTTCATCTCCTAGGGTTAGGTTTTTGGATGTTGAGGGTTTCCATTGTTTCTCAATATATAGGCATTCAAGCCTTGTTGTAACACAGAGTTCATAGGCCTATAGCCTCCACATCTCTTCTCATAGATAAGCTACCCACGCCCTAGCTAGTTTATTTCTATTATGTCTGTAAATGAATTTTAGTTCTTTGATATTAATGAAATGAAGTGTTGTTTCCATTGCATATTTGTATTCATGGTTATTTGTGTATTCTGTTGCATTCCTTCATAAATTCGGATCAAGCATGAAGCTGAAAAATCAACATCAATAGAATGAAGCTAGAACAACAACATCATCAACAACAAGAGGCTGGAGCAATAACATCATCAACAACACGAAGCTGAACAACAACATCATCAACATGTGGCAATAGAATGAGACAGGTGCATCAACAACAACATTTTTGGTACTCTTACAGACCATTCTTACCGGACCTTCGGGATCCGCCTAAGAATCATAAGATTCCCTAGGATATAAAATCCTAACAAGCTACCACGTGGTACTTTGACAGACTGTCCTTACCGGACCTTCGATATGTTCCCATGAATCATAAGATTCCCTAGGATACAAAATCCTAATTGATCTACCACTACTAACCACATCTGGCATACGCATGCACATGTACTCTTACAGACCATCCTTACCGGACCTTCGAGATCTTCCCAGAGATGATCAATCCTCTAGGATATAAAATCCTAACGGAGCTACCCGTTTTTTGTCAGGATACTATAGTATCATCAACATCACTCCCCCTTTCGAGGGAGGTCCTTTCAAACAACACCAAGCTTGTCTCAGAAGTACTCAAACTTCACATGAGACAGAGGCTTGGTCAACACATCTTCAACCTGCTCATCTATGCCAACATATTGCATATTTACAACTCCCCTCTACACCATATCACGAATTTAGTGGTACCAGATTTCTATGTGTTTTGAATTATCATGGAAGACTAGGTTCTTTGTCATATTTATACAACTATGGTTAAGAGTAATGGTGGTTTCCATCTCCATATCGAACAATCCTGTCAACAAATTCTGAAGCCATATGCCTTCACAATTGGTGAAACATGTTGCAATGTACTCCCCTTCTGTCGTGTTGAGAGAAATACTAGATTACTTCATGATTTGCCATGAAGTCATGGCAGACCCCAAACTGAAATAACATCTTAAAGTTCTCTTTTTGTTTGAAGCACTTCCATCCCAATATGAATCAATATAACCATACAGTCTGAAGTCATGATCTCTAGTATAACAGAGACCATAATCCAACGTACCCTTAAGGTATCTCATCACATGATTTACATCTACAAGGTGAACATGTTTGGGATCCACCAGATATTGACTCAAGGTGTTCACAACAAAGCATATATCTCGTTTGGTATTCGTCAGATACATCAATGATCCAATAATTTGTTTGCATAAAGTAGAATCAACCAACTCTGACGAAGTATCAACCACGAGCTTCAAATTTGTTTCCATGGGTGTGTTCATGGATTTACATTCCAACATGTAAAATCTCTTCAGTATTTCTACTGCATACTTCCCTTGGTTAAGGAATATCTTCTTTTGGCTTTGCCAAACTTCAATACCTAAGAAACAATGCATCGAGCCTAGGTCTTTCATCTCAAATTCTGCAGCGAGCTTCTTCTTGCAATTTGTGATTATATTTTCTTCTCCTGTCAAGAATAAATCATCCACATATAGTAGCAATATAACTAGCTCATCATTCATAACCTTGAAGTAAATGTTAGGATCAATTTTACTCTTGGTAAAGCCGAAGATTGTCAAGAAACTATCAATTCTTCCATACCAAGCTTTAGGAGCTTGCTTCAACCCGTACAGATATTTCTTCAAACTGTAAACATGAGTCTTTCTATTTTCAACTTCAGACCCTTGTGGTTGTTCTATATACACTTCTTCTTCAATAACACCATTTAAGAAAGTTGTTTTCACATCCATTTGGTGAAACTTCCACTTCATTTTCGCTGCAAGAGCTATGATGGTTCTGATAGAAGTGTATCTGGCTAAAGGAGAAAATGTTTCTTCATAGTCAATACCTTCTTTTCGAGAAAATCCATGAGTCACAAATCTTTCCTTATGTTTTTGAATACTTCTGTATGTTGCATGTTTTATTTGTTGATACTGAGAGGGGGGGTGAATCAGTATCAGGTACAATTTAAAAACCTTTTTCAACTTATACTTAAACCATTCAATTATATCCAATGAGCAATGAACAATAGTATAAGAGTTACAACAATATACCACAATACACCATGCACAATATATGAGAAATAATCAATAGCTTTTGTTCAAGGGAAGTAATGAATTCCAAAGGTAGCTACAACTTCCAAATGTAAAGGGAGGGATAAAACTCCAAGAGGAACATACAATCCTCCAATATCAAGAGATATTTGAACTCTCTATCCTTGCCCCTTCCTTCCACCCAAGAATATATGAGAGATAATAAAACTTTACATTAAATCATCACCATCATCCAATCATCACATGGAACTTGATAATGATTTCTGAGACATCTTCAATTTATGCAATTATTCAATTCTTGGAGTACTCTGATCCTTTAGATAATGTTACTCAATGTATTCTTTGAAACTCCTCTAATTTTCACTCCTTCAATCCTCCCCAAAAAGAGGTTATAGAAAGAATGGTAGACTTTATTCAATTCTGGTATGTTCAGAAGACCCAACTTGTACAACATGCCCCGTGCTCAATATTTAACATATGATTATGAAAATCTCACACAAGAAACGACAGTCCGTAATCTTTCCAATGGAAGTGGTCCCACTACATTTGGAGTCTGTATGCAAAAGGTATGACTGTTTTACCCAGAACACCTGTTTATTGACTAGTTTCAGGACTGGTCACAAACCCTATATTCCACAGAGTGTATCTCCATAATTAT